>JASVEL010006668.1:0-159883 GCA_032618575.1 Nicotiana noctiflora
ATTAATTAAAAAGACTCATTATTCATACTCGAAAAATAATTTTCTAAAGCAACTTTTCTAGAAATTTTTTTTTTACTAAAAAGAAAGAAAAAAGAATTTTTTTTCCAGTTTTTACAAAAAAATAGATGTTTTATACTAAAACAATGTTTTTGTAAAAATAAAAATAAAATCTAAAAAGCAATTTTCTAAAACAATATTTTTGTAAAAACTGGAAAAAAATAGATGTTTTTTGCTAAAAACTGAAAAAATTAAAAAAAAAATCAAGTTTTTAGAAAAATATTTCTTTAAAAAACTGGGAAAAAAATATTTTTAAAGAAATCTAGTCTTTCAAATAAATATTTTTCTTATAACTGGATCTTTTTAATTGATTAAGTGTGAGTACTTATTATGAAATTGTTAAAAATCAAAGGTCGGTGCTGGTGCGTTTGGTACGGTAGATCACATTTTTCAGAAAATATTTTCGCAGAATAAATTATTTTTTGAAAAATAAAAAAAGTTCATGATAACGTTCTTTAATTTATTACTTGGTTTGTGAGTAAAAAATAATTTGTAGAAAAATATTTCCTCATACTGATGATACAGTTAGCAAAAAAAGAGTGTATGAGATTTTTGAGTTTTAAAATTTTTTGTACTGATATAGTCTAACTGTAATATGAATAATGATATAAAATCAAGAATCAAAATATTGTAAAGGGACATAACTTTTATAATCAAGTAAGAGAAGTCATTTTTCGTAGATGCCAACCAAATATAAAAACTTTTTATACAAACACTCTTTCCCTTTACAAAGTTCATGAAAACTGGAAAAAGAAATATTTTTAAAGAAATTCAGTTCTTTAAAGAAATACGTTTTCTAAAAACTGGATTTTTTTTTGTTGTTGATTTTTTCATTTTTTACTAAAACAAATCTATTGAAAAAAATTCCTTTTTTTCTTCAGTTTTTAGTAAAAAAAAAGTTTTAGAAATTTATTTTTCGAGTATGAATAATGAGTCTTTTTAATTAATTAAGAAATATTTAGAATGGGCTAATAGGCCGATGACACGTGTCCCTCCGTTAACTCAAAGGGCATTTGTGAGCCAAAAACATTAACGGAAGGGCATATTTGACCCAATAGGTGGATGGAGGGCATTATTGTACCAAAACGGATAGTCCAGAGGCATTTTGGGCCCTTTTTCTGTTTATAAAATTCAAATGTGATGGCACTTCTCCCTTAGTCTTGATCTTCTCTCTTAACATAACAGGTTTCCTATTACCACTTATTTTCCAAACAGTCATATTTTTGCATTAATTAAAAACATCAATAATCATCATCTTCTCAAAGTTTTCCCTAATTTTATTTTAGATTTTCATTATTACTACTATTCCCTTGATCTATTTTATGACTAGCTACTTAGCAATATCTATCTCTAACGATGTCGAATTGTAAGTTCAGTTCTATTTACGTAGCAGAAAACTTTTATATATAGACAAACTTGGTTTCTCTGATTAGCTATGACGACCCGACCAGTCGCTTTAAGGATTAACACATTGATCCCCTATTAACTACGTTTCCCGTAATTGTTTCTTCTATTGTGAGTTACCGGGAGGAATTATTTGGAGTTTCGGAGAGTTTTGAGATACTTAGTCCCTAAGTGAGAGCTTAAGTTTTGAAAAATCAACCGTAATCGGAATAGTATGAAGTTGGCCTCGGAATGAAATTATCATAGTTCCATTAGCTCCGTTGGGTGATTTCAAGTTTAGGAGCATGTACAGATTATGACTTGGAGGTCCGTAGCTAATTTAGGCTTGAAATATCGAAAGTGAAAATTTTTAAGTTTTCGATTCGATAGTGATATTTTGATCGAGTTTCAGAATGGAATTTCGAAAGTTGGAGTAGCTCCGTAGGGTTTAATGTGACGTGTGTGCAAAATTTCAAGTCATTCGGACGAAGATTGATAGACCTTTCGATCGAAAGTGTACTTTGAGAGTTTTTAAAGTCCTTATGCTTGAATCTGATGTTAATTGGTTGATCCGATGTTGTTTTAGGTGTTGTAAGGACTTGCATAAGTTTGGATATTGGTATATGTCTTTGTTGTGCTTTTGGTTGAGGTCCTAGATGGTTTTGGAAAGTTGACAGAAGAATTAGGAGTTTGTTTAAGCAGCTTCAGTTGCTTATCTTCTGTGTTAACCGCACCTGCAGTTGGGTTCCGCATGCGCAGAGCCTCAGAAGCGGCGCTGGAATCACATAAGCGAAAAGGGGGGGGGGCAGCTAGAACCGCAGAAGCGAGAGCTTCACCGTAGATGCAGTACCGTATTTGCGTAAGGGAAATCGCATGCGCGAAATCTGAGTTTAGTCAATTGTCGCAGATGCGACACTTGTTCCGCAAAAGTAGGACCGCGGGTGGGGCCCATGATCGCAGAAACGGATTAGCTGGGCAGAACATATAAATAATTGCCTTCGCGAATTTGAGTTATTTTCGCCTATTTTCAAATAGGAAGAAACTTTGGGAAGCATTTTCAAGGGATATTTACTGGGGAATTCATTGGGGTAAGGTCTCTGGTCCTTAAACTCGTTATTGTGGTGATTTTTATCATTCTAAGCATGAAAATTGAAGGAAAATTAGTGGTAAACTAAGGATTATGGCTTAATTAATTAAAGATCGTTGAGTAATGATTTAAGAGGTTGGTACTTATGGTATGACTAAACTCGTGAGAGTATGAGGATTCTGAAAATATAAATTTTACCTGATTCCGAGATGTAGGCCCGAGGGGCATTTTGATTATTTTACCTAATTTCGCGTATTAGCTTAGAATTTTTTTTTATAATCATTTACTTGAAGTGTTATTTACATTATACAATTGAATTGGATAGATTTGGGCCATTTGAAGTCGAGTACTCGTGGCAAAGGCATGGTTTCAGGTTCATTTTGAGCTGGTTCAATGTAAGTGATTTGCCTAACCTTGTGCGGGGGACTTTCCCTTAGGATTTGGTATTATTAATAATTGAAATGCCTCGTACGTGAGGTGACAAATGCGTGCTTGTGCTAATTTTTGAAAATTCGGTCTTTGCTAAGTAATTAGAATTGTGTTTTCTTCTCTTGTTATTAATACCTGCAATTTAAGCATGTTGTTGGCTTAGGGAAGCATGTCTAAGTGACTTACTTGCTTTATTTGCTCAAACTGTTTTACCTGAATTATGTGCAGCATGCTAGGCTAGAATTACCGGTTTTCCTTGATATAAAGTTTGACATTTGCTAAATATTCTTTATGGTGTTGTTGTGTATTTACCTTTGGGACTACGAATGTGGGATTCCGGTAGATCCCCTTTGTTTGTTTTTTTGGGACTACGGATGTGGGATTCCGGTAGATCCCCCTTGTTTGTTTATTTGGTACTACGGATGTGGGATTCCGGTAGATCCCCTGCATAGTGAGATGGAACTACGGTACCACACCCGGTAGGTTACCCAGTACTAGGTATTTATATTTGGGACTACAGATTGGGATTCTGGTAGATATCGCACACTTATAGTTGGATTACAGGACGGGCCCGTATATATATGATGGACTATGGGACGTTATTCTGGGAGATCCACTGGATAGTTGTAATTGGGATTACAGGACTGTATCTTGGAAGGTATCCTGGTTGTTATCTATGTGATGGGTTGTGTTGCAATTCCGTGTTTATTTGGTCTCTATAGTAGTTGTTGTTGTTGTTTTTCCCACTCTGTGTTTCTATTACAGTTATACTTATTTATAATGTTTTGCTCTACACTATTGAACATTATATTTTATTTAATCTCAGTAGGGCCCTAATCTTCTTCGTCACTATCCGACCGAGGTTAGGCTTGGCTCTTACTAAGTACCGCTATGGTGTACTCATGCCTTTTCTGCGTATGTTTTTCATGTGCATATCCAGGTACCTCCACTCAGGCTTATCATTCGTGAGGCGAGGCACGTGTAGAGACTCTGAGGTATACGTGTCACGTCCACAGACCTAAGAGCCCTTTCTACTCTTCTTTTTGTATTAGCCCTTCTATACTTTCGTTTCGTTGTTAGATATTCTTGAGTTAGATGCGTGTAGACATTTAAAGGCTTTGATCATGAGATTTTGGGTTTTGGGAAGCGTTATTATTTTTTGAGATTTGTTATTGTGTATGCCGAGCGACACTTTTAAATACTATTTTATTTCACTATTTTGGGTTATTATTATTTCTTCCGCAAATTGGTTTATTTTCTGCATTGTTAGGCTTACCTAGTCGTAGAGACTAGGTGCCGTCACGATGGTTCACGGAGGGCGAACCGGGGTCGTGACAAGCTGGTATCAGAGCTTTAGGTTCATAGGAGTCATGAATCACAAGCCGGTTAATTAGAGTCTTGCTGATTGGTACGGAGATGTCTGTACTTATCTACGAGAGGCTATGTAACTGTTAGGAAAATTCCACTTCATTTGATTTCCTTGTCGTGCGAGATTTTGATATCACCATTCTAAACTTCGGTCTTCTATTCTCTCACAAATGGTGAGGACACGTGCTACCCGGGATGATCAGGCACTCGTGCCCCCTACTGCAGTCGTCAGAGGCCAGGAACGGAGTAGAAATAAAGGATACGCACGCGGTGCCGCTAGAGCACCAGCATGAGTTGCCACTGATGAGCCACCAACAGTGCCAATCGGAGCCCAAGCACTTGATACGCCTACTGCTACTACCACGCCAACACTTCATGAGACTGGCACAATTCATGACCATGTCCACCACCTTGGCTCAGGCAGGGTTGCTTCCCCTTGCTTCAGCCACATCCCAGGATGGGGGAGGAGCATAGACTCACGACGTTCGCATTCCTGAGCAACTAGTTCATGTTGATCAAGTTCCAGAGATAATTCTGGTATAACCCATAGTTCCACATATGCCTGAGGATAGGGCAGCGACTTCCGAGGATGAGCAGTAGAGGCTTGAGAGGTTCAAGAAGTACAAGCCCCCTATATTGAGTGGTCTAGCATCAGATGATGCATTGTGATTTATAGATGATTGTTACCGTATTCTTCGTACCATGGGTATATCAGGATTGAGCGGGGTTTCCTTCACTACTTTCCAGCTTCGAGGAGCCGCCTATGAGTGGTGATGTACTTATGAGTTAGACAATCCGAATGAGGCAGTTTCCCTGACTTGGACTCAGTTTTCAGATATGTTCCTGAGATGAGTATGTTCCTCAGAGCCTCAAGGACGCATGGCGCGCAGAGTTTGAGAATTTGCGCCATTATACTATGACTGTCTCGGAGTATGTTGTCCGTTTCACCAGCTTGGTTTATACGGTTCGCGAGAGAGGATTCGCCGGTTTATTGAGGGTCTTATTCCAGCATCAGGTCTAGCATGGCTCACCAGTTGAGGATGGATATTAATTATTAGCAGGTGGTGAGCATTACTAGAAGGATTGACGTATGAATGATAGGGATAGAGAGGAGGGGGAGGCCAAGAGGTCTCGAGAGTCGGGCCATTATTCCGGTGCCCGTGCCTTAGCTGCAGGTCGTCAAGTTAGGGGTTACATGAGCTGCCTTGTTCATTCAGCTCTTCTAGCAGCCAATGGTATTCCGGCTCCTCCTAGGCCTCAGGAGCCTTATTATGCACCTCCACTATCTAGCGCACCTCCTGCGCGAGGTGCTTTTAGTGGTCAGTCCAGTCGACCTGGACCGAGCCAGTCATAACCGCCACGTCCTCCCAAAGCTTGTTTTGAGTGTGGTAACACACGCCATATGGTGAGGGATTGTCCCAGACTTATGAGGGGTGCACCTCCACAGACTTTTCAGCCACAGAGTGCCCCACAGAGTTCTCATGCTATGGTTATAGCTCGAGTTGGTACCCCACCTACTCAACCAGCTAGAGGTGGAGGCCGGGGAGGTAGAGGTCGCCCTATATCTGTCAACTCGTGTGATTTATATTTTCTTTGCCTTTGCTTGATTTCTTTTACATTATTATAGAATAGTTTATGGATCTATACTCTAGCCATCTTTCTTTTTTCTTTTTTAATTCATCACCCTTTAAATGGTAAAAATGTCTATAGTGTTCTTTTTAAGTCCTCTAAAAGAACGTATGTTATTGGGTTCATTTTACTTCTAATGGTGAATTTTATATGATATTAAAAAAATACCGAAAAGTAACCGAACCGTACCGATACTGAAGAGAAATCGACATGATTGAGACGATTTCGAAAAGTCTAATTTTGGGATACATAATAGAATAACTAAAAAATTGATATGGCACGAATTTTATAAAATAACCGGTCGAACTGAACCGTTGACACGCCTACATTCAACAAAGTAAAACAAAATTATTTATTTAATATATCTATCTATCTATATCTATATCTATATCTATATCTCTATATACACTATATTACAAATATGAAGTCTCTTAGTAAAATGTCATTCGCCTTTTCTACCATTTAAGAAGAGATTTCACATTTGACAAGTTTGTAATTTAAGTATTCTCTTAATAAAAACTTTAGAATTAACAAAATTTTTTATTATAAAATCTTTACTAATATGAACTATATAAGAAGTCATAATATTTTTGACTTTCAAAATCAATTAATATTACAAAAGGGAATAATAAAATAAAGGAGTAAAATAACTGGTCAAATAAAATACAATATATCCCCTTATTTTTTTGTAAAAATAGTACGTTATAGCTAGTTTTCGTATTGGTCAATCAAAAATAGCTAGCTATCAAGTCAATGAAGAATAACCCCTATTTTGTTGTAATAGAGACCGGTCCAACATAATATACTGGAGTTCGGTGCACTTGTGTATGACCGTTATACTTTGTTGACTCCAATATAATATACTCGAGACCGGAGCATCAGTGCTCCAAACTCTAATATATTATACCGAACCAATATACTTGTTGGAACTCTAGTATATTATGCTGGAGTTCTAGTGTACTTATGCTAGAACTCCATCATATTATGGTGGAGTTCCAGCATACTTATTCTGGAACTCCAGTATAATATGCCGGAGTTCATGTATATTTATGCTGGAACTCTAGCATAATATACTGGAGTATTTTTCAGGTTTTGAATAATGTTTTTGCTCAGATTTATTTATATATAAAAATGGCTAAATTTCAATTACTTTTAAAATTTGGTTATTTTTGAACGATCCATTATAAATTTGACTATTTTTGAATTTATGCCTCCGGTGCGAATCGGGTCGAATCGAGTCTGGAGTTCCCATTTCAATCATCTCTCTGATTCTGCCGTTGATTATCGTCACTCCTTAGGTAATCGAAAAATCCGTTTTTCTAATTCCAATTTTAGCTCATCCATCATACACTGCGATAAATCATAATGTTTTCAAGTGTTCCACTGCATTGAATTTTCTTAATGTTTGTTTTGCCCTAATAAGTGAATAAAAAAAAGACCCAATAATATTTGCTACTCCTAATTGTTTTGGAGTTAGCTTAAAAAATAGGAGCCGCCAAGTTTTCACTCCCAATACTCTTCCTTTCTTTCCATCGCTCTCTGATTTCCGGCCGCCGCCATTGTTCGCCACCATGCCAACCGTCAGCGTTGGAAGAGACCGTCTGTTCGAAGCCCTAGGCTGTACTTATAGTGAGTTTTCTCTTTCTCTCTCTCTCTCACTTTTGCCCTTTCGCACATTATCAAAAATGCGGAATCTAATTGACCTCGTTTTTTATGTGAATTTTGCAGCCTATGAAGAATTCGACGAATTGTGCTTTAAGTTCGGTATTGAGCTCGAGGAGGCTGTAAGTACCACCAAATTCCGCTTATTATCATATTTGTTATTTTTTATTTGAAAATCTAACTGAATTATCATACTTGTTCCTTTTTGATCTGTCCTGTTTGAAAACTACATTACAATTTGGGAATCAAACTGTTCTATCTTAGAGTGTTTTTTTTTTCCAAATATTATATAAATATTATAACAATTTTAGAAAAATTGTTATTTAGTAGTAATATCTTTTATAGTTCCCAAATATGCATTTTTTTTTGATAACCAAGAAATATCCGGGGGCTAATGGCTCCAGGTCAGTGCCACACAGGTTCTATACTGAGTGGATAATGGGCCAGCCCCTCTACCCTTCTCCGCTTTAATTAACATTGCAAACAAACTTGCGATCAAAAAATAATATCCCAAATATTTAGATTTTTGTTTTCAAAAAGTTGTGAATTGAGCATTTTTTATGCTTTTATACTCTGGGTCAATGACATTTATGGGGATGTGAGGAGTAATTTGTATAATCGTATGCGAAGTTGATCCGACATGGTTGTTTAGGTACCGTGCCCGTGTCGACACGACACTAGTATGGTTGTGGGTATGAGATCCGTAACAATTTCGGGTACTGTGACCATGACGGATGGAAAATTCGAGACGAGATACAATTGGTTCCTGAAATCAGAATCCTGTTAATTAGGGTAGAGTTGAAGAAATTAGCATACATTATCTAAGAAACCAATCCTTTACTTATCTACAACTTGAGAATAAAAAATAAATCCACATTTTACAATCTATACTTAAGTATTTCACATGATTTCTCATAATTTAGAGACATTTTTATATTTTTATTTTTGTGAATTATTTTTAGTCGGATCCATCCGTACTAGGATCCGTATCCCCGAATATTAGAATTTACATCTCGAAGGATCTGGCCTCTAGATCCGTACCGTGTCGGACACCCGTACCCGTGTCCGAACAACTTAGATCGTATGTGTTCTTCTCTTCAGCAAGTTTATTTCATCCAAGCATTGGTTGTTAGTTTCCTACTGAGTTTATGCACGTGTGAAAAAAAAAATGTAGACAACAGAAAAAGCAATGCAAAGAAAAGAGAAGCATCTGGATGAAGAGGCGACTGAGGATGATGGAGAGATTATATACAAAATTGAAGTTCCGGCAAACAGGTGGTCCTTTGTGCTTTTCATAATTAGATTGCAGAATGAATTTTCTTGAATTGGTAGAAAATCTTGGGGTTTTGGTTTATGCTTTGAATATTTGGAAAGAAGTATAACTGATTCTCTGTGGTGGCTTACTAGCATTTTGAGATTACTTCTGTTTTGTGGCGTGGGATTGTCAGAAATTTTAATTATTCGTTTTTTGAAGCATAACAACAGTGCTGTTAATTCGGCACTGGTAGTGTAATATGTTTCCATTCAAATTGGTATTGCAGATATGATTTGCTCTGTCTTGAAGGGCTAGCTCAAGCTCTCCGAATATTTGGTGGGCTTGATCCGATCCCTACATATAAGGTGGCAAATGTTGGTAAAGAATCTATGCTTGAAATGCGTGTCGGAAAAGAGGTACGACTTGATAAAGCTATGCTTTTGTTAAGTTTTTGGCGACCACTAAATGTGTGGTAAAGAAACTAAAATGATTATAAAGAATTTTCTTATTGTGTTAACGATTGTCCTCTCCTGTTTAGACATCCAAGATTCGCCCATATGTTGTGTGCGCTGTCTTAAGAGGTGTAACATTTGACGAGGCTAGGTACAATAGCTTCATTGATCTACAGGATAAGCTGCATCAGAACATTTGCAGGTATTACTGTACTATAAAGAGCAGTTTGAAATTCCTATTTACCTTTTCTTTTTCAACTGAAATTCCTATTTACGTATTCTTTTCAGCTGAAATTCCTATTACCTCTTTTACTTGCTTTGGTTTCTGTTAGTCCTGCGTGATGTTAAATTTTTCTTGGTGACATCTTGAAGTAGTGGTCGGTTACTTGGGGGTGGAATTAATTCTTATACTTTTTTATCTTTTTATTTCTCGGCTGTAAAAATACCGTAAAAATTTGTAGTTATGCCGTTAGCTCTCATAAAGAAATCAGTGAGTAGATAACTTGCACTGGTTTTCCTGAATTTACCATGTGTGTATGATGCTTCTGTACATTGGTTGGATACCCTTCAGTTCTTTTTCCCCCCTTTAAAGGGAATTTGATTCGTAAAGAAATTAGAAACCTTAGCTTGTTCAGTAAATGAGACTGGAAGTTTATAGATAAGTTATGATATGAAAGGGTCACTCTAATTATGCGTGTTAACTTATTCGTAGCGAAAAAAATAAATGGGGTTATGTTCTCAAGGTCTTTTAGAGGTTATGAGGGATAAGAAATACAATATATTTTACCTCGATGAGAGCATGGGTCTTTTTCTGGGATATACATAAAGCATGTGTCTTCTCTTGTACTATCAATGCACCATTTATTTTCTAACATTTTGGGGACCAATTTTACGTGCCAACATGACTCAGGATGTACCCATTAATGAAAACTTCTTGGTGGTAGAGAAGGGTACGTTTTGATACTGCCCTCTCTATACTATATCAATGCGCAACAGTTAGAAGCTTTTATTGTTTGTTGAAGTAAGAAAGAGCTCACAGGGTTAAACTGTAAACTAAGGAAGAGCTCACAGTTATACTAGCATAAGAGCAGTTATAATAGCACAAGACGTACTGAGAAAAAACCTCTGTCGCAGGCAAATAGTCTGGTATTTGATGTAGAAAGTTATTGTATCACAAAGTTCTTAGCGTCTGATAAAGGTCGAAGGGTAAGGTGACATTCGAAATTTTTGCAAGTTTTGGTAAAATTTATCTTCAGATCTATTTGTAAAATATGTAAAGATAGAAAGCAGGGAGTATCTTTTAATTCTTGAATTTTGGGGAAACTTGTGTATCGATGGATGCAATGGCTTACACGCTGAGGAGAAAGTGTGCACATAGTGTAAAAAGTAGCTGGATTCTATTTCATTGCTTAAAGAGGCATCCAGAGAACAGAAATTATTCTCTATTTCTTTTCTTTTCATTTCTACTTTTGGGGTGGGATGTGGGTGGGGTTGTATTTTTTGTTTCACTTCCATTAGATGTAGAGGTTCATTGACCTTAACTATCCCTTCATTTGTTTATCTCAACCGGTATGCTGTGTATCTTTCCTACTAATCTCCAATCTCATACTGACGTGATCTTTAGTAGAAGTGCCATGAATAGTGACTTTTGTTTTTTATTCCTTCTCCATTTGGGGTATGAATAAAGCTAGGATTTAGAAGAATTCTCTGTCACATAATGTACTATTATTTTGATTAAGATGGTGTTTGGGTCGGCTTGCGCGCACATTGACTATTCAATCGGTGCCTGCCATCTCCTACTAGCATATGCACCATATAACTCTACCTAAACAAAGTATAGGTAGATGAGAAAGAAATTAGCTAGTATTTTTTGTCTTTGCTAGGATTGAACCATGGTCTCCCATGATTTAATTCGCTTCATTGACCACTAGGCCGCACCCTTGGGTGGTGGTGCTTATTATTATTATTATTATTATTATTATTATTATTATTATTATTATTATTATTATTATTATCATCATCATTGACTACTAGTGGTACCATTGTACAAGAACAAAGGTGAAATTTAGTGTCGTAATAATTATAGGGGTATCAAGTTACTTAGTCATACTATGAAAGTTTGGGAGAGGGTGGTGGAGGTGATGGTGAGGGTGAGGAAGACGATGTCTATATTCGACAATCAGTTTGGGTTCATGCCGGGCCGCTCCACTACAGAAGCTATCCACCTTATTAGGAGGTTGGTGGAACAATATAGAGATAAGACGAAGGATCTGCACATGGTGTTTATTGACTTGGAAAAAGTGTATGACAAGGTTCATAGGGAGGTGCTCTGAAGATGTTTTGAGGCAAATGGCGTGCCGGTAGCCTACATAAGAGCAATCAAGGACATGTATGACGGAGCTAAGACTAAGATTAGGACCATGGGAGGCGACTCCGAGACTTTCCGGTTGTTATGGGATTACACCAAGGCTCTGTGTTTAGCCTGTTCTTATTTGCCTTGGTGATGGATGCATTAACACACCATATTCAAGGGGATGTGCCATGGTGTATGTTACTTGCTGATGACATAGTTCTAACTGATGAGACGAGGGTCGGTGTTAACGAGAGATTGGAGGTCTGTGGAGTCTAAGGGTTCCAAATTGAGCAGGTCTAAGACAGAGTACCTGGAGTGCAAGTTTAGCGCTGAGTCGAGGGAAGTAGGCAGGGACGTGAGGCTTGGATCTCAGGTCATCCCAAGAGAGATAGCTTCAAGTACCTTGGGTCGATGATTTAGGGGGACGGAGAGATCGACGAGGACGTCACTCACTGTATAGGGGCGGGCCGGATGAAATAGATGCTTGCATCTGGAGTCTTGTGTGACAAGAAAGTGCCATCGATACTCAAAAGTAAGTTTTATAGAGCTGTGGTTAGACCGACCATGTTGTATGGGGTAACGTCTTGGCCGGTTAGAACTCCCATATCCGGAGGATGAAATATCAGAGATGCGGATGCTGAGGTGGATGTGCGGGCACACTAGGATAGACAAGATTAGGAATGGAGATATTCAGAAGAAGGTGGAAGTGGCGCCTGTAGATGACAAGATGCGGGAAGCGAGGCTCAGATGGTTCGGGCACGTGCAGAGAAGAAGCCTTGATGACCCGGTGAGGAGGTGTGAGCGGTTGGCCGTGGTGGGTACGAGAAGAGGTAGATGGAGGCCTAAGAAGTATTGGGGGAGGTGATCAGGCGGGACATATTACGATTGCTGATTTCCGAGGACATGGCCCTTGATAGGAAGGTCTGGAGGTCAAGCATTAGGGTTGTAGGTTAGAGGGTAGTAGAGCTTCCCTTACTTCATACCGGGGGTGAGGCGCGAGTGGTTTAGGGTTGATCCAAGATGGTTTGCAATTTATGTTAAATCCATACTATTCTTGTTATTTGTCTAGACCATAGGTTCTGGTTACTGTTATTGCATGTCATTCATCTTTTGGTTGTTATGCTTCTATTACTATTACAGTTTTTACTGGAGTTACTAATGAATTGTTTTTTCTTGTTTTTTATTCCCGTCTTTCTGAGCCGAGTGTCTATTGGAAACAACCTCTCTGCCCTATCGGGGTAGGGGTAAGGTCTGCGTACACATTACCCTCCCAAGACCCAGTTTGTGGGATTTTACTAGGTAGTTCGTTGTTGTTGCATCATTGACTACCAGGCCACACCCTTATGGGTTGTCAATTTGAACTTTGGCCAACCTGTATGGGTTGTCAACATTGAACTTTTTCCTTGAGCAGTATCCATACAAAACTATTATGAATAATTCCTGAATTATATTGTGGGGAATAACATCATTTATATCTATAAAATCCTGCATATGTTTTCTCCAGCTCACGCTTAGGTCCTTGTTGTTTATTCTCTTTTTTGCTTTTCCTAGGCGAAGAACCTTGGTGGCGATTGGTACCCATGACCTAGATACAATTGAAGGACCTTTCACATATGAGGTATACGCCAGTTGGTATACTTAATTCAAAGTTTCCATGTATTACTAGCTCTAAATTTAGAGTGACAGTCTGATTTTTCCTTGTAGATCTGACTTTCGTGTACTGCGTTCTTTTCCTAAATAGTTTCTGATTGGATATTGAAACCTTTTGCCCCTCTAATTTCAGGCTTTGCCTCCTTCGGAAATTAATTTTGTGCCATTAAAGCAGGTAAGTGGTTTTATTTTGGCAGTTGGCCTAGGTTATGTTGGTGTTAATGCTAATATTGAAATTGGTTGTTTTTTCAGACCAGAAACTTCAGAGCTGATGAGCTGATGGAATTTTACAAAGTGAGTTGCAACTTAAGCTTTTATTCTTAGTCTGATTATTATTGTTTTTAGGTGTTATGTTGAAGATTTACTGAAGTTAATTTTATGCTTTTAACAAAATCTCTAACACATTGCTGCCCTGAGTTTACAGTCGGATTTGAAGTTGAAGAAGTTTCTGCACATAATCGAGAATTCACCAGTGTACCCTGTTATATATGATTGTAAAAGGTATCCAGTTACATATGAGCCTTCTGGTCTGGAGCTATCTTACTGCATTTAGTTACTTCGCTGCATGCCAGTTGACCTCTTTGCTTACAGTTCATGATAAGAGTTTATGGCTTGACAATAGTTAGAGTAATTAACTTCTTTGTGGGTCTTGAGACTTCTTTACTCCAATAGTTATATAGTTTCTGGTGTACTCCCTCCGTCTCAATTTGTGTGACGTAGTTTGACTCGGCACGAGGTTAAGAAAAAAAGAAAGACTTTTTAAACTCATGGTTTTAAAAGCTTAAAGGGTAAAAGCTTTTGTGGGGCCTTCAATTTGTGTGGCTGTAAAAGTTTTACGTTAAGGGTAAAATATGTAAAATGAAAAGTTCTGTATTTCAAATATAGAAATGTGTCATTTGAGATGTCAGATTCTTCTCTCTTGTAATCTTTGCATCTTGTGAATGCTTTTAATGATATTTCACTTCGTTAATTTTTTTTAATTAGAAATGTGTCATTCTTTTCGGAACGGACTAATAAGGAAAGTATGTCACATAAATTGAAACAGAGGGAGTACTATATTTTGCTTGCAATTCTGAATGGAATAGCTATTTGCTAACTGTTCAATAAAACTCGAGAACTATTAGGCAGACTGTATGGAGCCTGTCAGCACTCATTTTTTAGTTGGATATATCCTAGGCAGATTATTTTGTCTGGGATATGTTTACTTATCAAAGAAAGAAATACTTGAGATGCTTAGCTGTTATGAGAAGTGCTCAATACCTGAATGCATATTAAGGAACCACTATCTTTCTGCAACTCATTGATTTCTCTCTCTCTCTCTCTCTCTCCCTCTCTCTCTCTGTTCTGCAGGACTGTTTTGTCTTTGCCCCCCATTATCAACGGTGCACATTCGGCCATTACATTGAAAACAAAGAATGTGTTTATAGAATGTACAGCCACAGATTTGACGAAGGCCAATGTTGTTTTGAACACAATGGTAGGAGTAGAAGAAGCTGACGGGCTCTTTTTCTTTTCCTCCTTCAGTTTGCTGGGTGTCTGAATAGTTAAATATTATCCGCAGGTAACTATGTTTTCAGTGTACTGTGAGCGGAAGTTTGAAGTTGAACCAGTTAAAGTAACATATCCTGATGGAAAATCATTTGTTTATCCTGATCTCTCAATCTACAATATGAATGTGCCTTTGTCCTACATCACTGGCATCATTGGAGTTCAATTGCCAGAGAATGAGGTATTATAAACTTTGCCTTCCATTTTTTCTTCTTATCTCATATACACAAGTTTCTGTCATTTTATCTTCTTATCTTCATGAGAATCATGGCAATTATGATATTGGTCGCAAATGTTCTGCAATTTCCAATATGTGAGATGTTCAGAATTTAGCTGATAGAAACCTGTGTGCTATGGTGACTATACCAACTCCACATGCTTGCATAGACATTATTGCGAGTGGTGGATGTCGTTATGCTTGAAATGGTATCTGGGGGTTTTGATTGGTCTATAGTATAACTTATGCCTTATAGGAAAATAGGATATCCCTAAAATGCATCATATACAATGATAAATTCTGTAGCTTGGCTTAGTTGGAAGGGAATTGTGAATAACTTTATGTACATTTGATGAAACTGATTTGCAGTTGATTCATTCACAGACAAGTTTTTCTTGGCATCAGTGTTTGATTTAAAGAATATATAGTTTTGGAGAACCACTAATTTGCTTTAACTGTCAAATTGTTTAGTTTGGGGTGAAATAAGTGCAAATAGAAGGATGGATATAGGGGATTCATATAGCCAATCCAACTAGTTTTCGGTTGAGGCGTTTTCCCCTTAGGACGGACTACAACAAGCTCACGCCCGGAGGAACTACGTATAAGTTGAAACGAGTTGCAGCTCCTCTTGCTAATATTTAAACATATTCTTGGTCGTCCTTAATGGAATTGAGAGAGCACTCCAAAAGTTTATATGGGCTCCAAAACTGTATGATATCTGAAAAGGATACCAAAATCAACTCTGGAAAATATCCGAGTTACTCCCAAATCCCTACTGATAACTACAAAAACTTCACTGTTTTTAAAAGGCATAAGAATGCCATTAAAGCTGGACTCAGGAGAAAAATTCATCAATCTGAGAAGATGCAAAACGTAGCATTTAAGTTTCAAAAAGAAGAGAAGAAATGAAAAACAAATTTGAGTTGCCAAGTCGCCAAGTCTAATCAAGAAAGCCTTTTTAAGTTTGTTGTTTTTTTGAATTACTTTTCCATGTCTTAAATGTGCTTTAGCAAGTAGCATCAAACGTGAGGCTGCGGTGTGATTCTGATCCACTGGTTTAGTGTTCAGAAATCACATGTACTCATGGTACATTTGTTGACTCTTATAACATGTCCTTTCTGGGTTACCCTGCTATATACGTTGAATGAAAGACCATTTCAGAATTTCCAGTACATTGTTTAACTGGTCTTCAGAAATTTGTGGCAGTAGTTGTTTGTCCCTTTTTGTTTTATGTGAAAGCATTATTACAACTTGGACCCGTGTTTGCCTTTTCTGTTTTACTAGTTTCTCGGCACATGTGTTGCACATGTATATCAAGTCTCGTGGTACTTGATTTTGTATAATTATATCATCATTATTGTTAAAATAAAGCCTTTTGAGTATATATTATACATGAAAGAATAAAGTCTATATGTGAATGATCAAATTGGAATGGTTATTTGTTTGTCGAGGACAAAATAATGGAATTGTCTAAACCTACCAAGATGAAGAATCAACAAGCATACCTATATTACAAGTTGCATAAATTACATTATATTTCATGTATATAGGACATAAAATGAACTCTTGCATGAACTTATGTTCTAATAACTTAATCTTTTATTTGTAATTATTATCTCTTTTATTTTACTTCGTCCTTTTACAATATATGGTTTGACTGTTACTAAAATACAAACTACATCTGAGAAGTACGAGATTAAAATGAGTAAACATTTACAAATATAATTCTTACATTCCTATATAAAAAAATTACCAAAGATAGTGCTGTCACATAAATTTTTGCAAATTAAATGTGGATCATCGTATAGTGACTTGTTTGTTGATGTCAAGATGATTTGATATCATCTAAACATACGAAGATGAGACAATCAAAGGATAATTAGATAAGTATGATTTTTTACTTATTTTTATTTTATGAGGTACAAACTGTAGTGAAGCGTATCTTAACTAATACATTTTATAGACGATATTCTTGGCATATGTTCATTTCATCTATTTTGATTCTGTCATGACCCAGACTCTTTGTTGACACTGATACCGTCTTGAAAAAGCAATGTAAAGTTAGCCATGTGAGAAAACATATTGTGCTAGATACCTTAGAAATTGTTTGACCATATATTTGTTTGTGATCATTGCAAAATATAAACGTACAATAAATTATTTTTGAATGAATTTAAACGATATCCTTCATTTTTTTGGGGGGGGGGGGGTTGGTGGTGAGAGAGGGAGACCTTTGAGTTTTTAGGATAAAAGCATACTTGGTAGCAGATTGAACCGCTATAATTTTTGCATGTATTGCATTGGCCAGTCTAACATCTTTCATTTTTTTAAAAGTTCATCTTTTGGGCAAAATTCCCCATGATGAAGTAACTTTTATATTGATTACATCGATATTTTAAGATTACAAATTGCATAAATTTCATTAACTTATCCTAGTAGGTCAAGGATAATTTTTTATTAGAATTTGTTTGATTTTAGCTTACCTTTCACTTGTAACTATTATCTCTATTATCTTGCTTCGTTCTTCTCCAATAAGTGGTTTCGCTGTTACTAACCTGCAAACTGCATGACTGACACGTTATATTATACTGTATTACTTTGCTAACATAAACTCAAGAATTGAAAAGTGGTATTGTTATCATTAAACAAATAATGACAGATAATAAAGTTTCTCCATTTTCTTCAAGGAATATAAAAAGGAGAAAAAAGTCCATGAAAACCTACCTTGCAAGAAGGTTCCATATCAAAAAGAGATATGAACCAAAATCATGGACTTTTTTATTTTAAATTAGAGTAACCTCACATTTTAGGCTTTCTGTTATTTTCTTATTTTGTATTTTAATTGATATGCCTGCACAAAAATTAAATGCTCACCGTTAGACTTCAAGGTTGTAAAGACTCGCTAGCTTCACTAATATGAAGGATCATATCTTTTCAAATAAATTTGGCGTCTTATTTAAAACTTGATGTTTTATTTTATTTCTTGGTATAAGTTGGGTATTTAGGTTATTTAAAAGGGTATTTAAGTTGTTCAACCTTTTAGTTAAGAGCTTCCCACTTTTATAATGATTTAGATATAGATAGATTATCCTGTGGGTATGAATAGAAGATTGAATTTTTTCGTTAGACTCTAAACATCCAAACAACATTTCAGGTGGCTAGTTTGTTGCATAAAATGCAATTGCGTGCTGTGGAATCTGTCTCAGAAAATGCAGAAGTCAAGTTTGTCGTATCGGTACCTCCCACAAGAAGTGATGTCCTTCATCCTTGTGATGTAGCAGAGGTATTTGCTTTGATGCATTACTGCTTATAGTCACTGTCCCACCATTGCTTTGCTGTCGTTCTTATATGGCTTCAACCTCTGTATTCTTTTCAAAAGGATGTTGCAATTGCTTATGGCTACAATGAGATCCCAAAGAGAAGACCTGCATCATTGAAGCCTTTACCTCTCAGTCAATTTAGTGATCTAATTCGGTCGGAGGTAATGTGTTTATACACCTCTGTGTTTGAGAGTTCATATTGTAGACACAGACTTCAAGCTGTCATGGGTATTTATTAATTTTGCAGAAGGTAGCATCATTCTATTGTGTTTCTGTATAGTCTCTGTTACATGTGATCTTTCATAAAATTATTTTTTCTCTTGATATTGCCTCTTACATGGATGTGATAATATATTTTTGGGACTTTTAGAGTTCGTTAAACAAACTTTAGCCTTTTATCAAGTTCTGTCCAGGAAGGGGTGGGGAGGGAGTTTCAAAGTCTCAATTTTAGTTCCAATGTTTTTTGTATTCTAGCTGGATTATTACCCCTTCCTGAGCAGCCTTCTTCCTCTATTTTCTTTTGATCAGGTACTTCCCTCTTTATTTGTTCTTTTCACAATTTGTTCTTCAATTAATTGCAGTCCTTTCATTTACATTTCTTCATGGTATGATGTTTATTGGTGTTATGCTTTTGTTTAAGCATTTCAAGATATAAATTTTGGTTTCCAGTACAAACTCTGTGCTGATGATTTGATTAATATATTGGATATGTTACCTTCCCCCAAAAAATGCTTGTCGGTGTTATCTGATTAAATTATATGAATAGTTCTTTAAATGCAGCTTCGTACCTAAGTGTTCTGTGCCAGTCACATAATTTCTCTAAAAAACACTAACTTGTTTTTCTTTTTTGCCTCATGAAGTTGTCCTGTCACCTGTGTGTATGTATTCGATTGCATCCTTGATTCACAAGTCATTATTGATAACTTGCTTTTATCTAACTTGATGTCTCTTCAATTTTAGATTGCAATGGCTGGTTATACGGAGGTCCTAACATGGATCTTGTGCTCCAAGAAAGAAATTTCTTCTATGTTGAACTGTGAAGAGGATAAGTCTGCTGTAATCATTGCTGATTCTCGTACATCTGAATTTGAGGTGAGTCTGCTGTGTCCCGAAAAGAGTTTAAGTTGTCAAATCGACTCTGCCCCCCTGCCAGAAACCCCTTATGGCATGGTTTAATCAGTTGAATTAGGAAGAAGAAGATTTAGCATCTTCACTTTGGATATTCTTCTTGATTAAAAAGAGTATTTTATTTCGAATCTTGTGCATGTGCAGTGAGATAAACACAAGATTTATTGAAAAGAGGCTGATTAAAACACATAAGTTTATGTGCGTTGTTCTATGCGGTGTCTTGGTGGGCTAAGATAGCCTTCCCTCCCTCCAAATTGTGATTTAGCTTTCGCGTAATTTCTTTTGTTTTTTCTATGAAGCGGTATTATAAATGGCATCAAGTAGATGCATAATAACGGAAGCACACAAGTGAGAGTTTGTTAGCTCTGTTACAATGAGGCCTATGCTAAGGATAGAGAGCTAACAAAGTCCAAAAATTTGGCATGATAGTCTACAGGGTACAAACTAGCCAGCTACATAAATTTTAAAGACAACTAGCCTTGAGGTCGTGGTTTGGAGTTGATATTCCATCAAAATCTTCTATTCCTCTCATTCCAAACACCAAAAATACAAGCAGGAATCATTTTCCAGACTTGTTTGATGGATTTATCAACTTTCCAAGAGATCCAACTGATGCAGGCATCCTTGAGACTGTTAGGCATGACCCATCTTACCAAAACTGTGATAAACATATTCCAAATATCAGCAGCTACATTTCGCTGATTTATTGGAAGCTCTTGGTGCTGCATTGCACATATACTCTGCTCCCCCACCCCCCACCCCCACCCCAAGAAGGCTTACATTAGCACTACAAAAGCTTTTTATAAGTCTACAGGTCTAGTGATCTCAAAACATCCACTATAATCATGTGCCATTTACATGAACTGACCGCTTAAAAGATATAAAGTTGTAAGGGAATTATCTTTTTGTAGTCTTGAATAAATTTATAAGCCTCTCTACCTTCACAAGGTAGGGGTAAGGTCTGCGTACACCATTACTCTCCCCATACCCCGTACTGTGGGAATCTACTAGTATGTTGTTGTCTTGGATAAAGTTGTAAGACAGTATGCTTCAAACTATGCATCAGATGTGCCACTCGCTCGTATGCATTATTCCCTCCTTTCCATATTTGTCACATAATGCTTAAAAGGGTTGTGCCTGGGAAGTTGAAACATCCTAACTACCTTTGGGACTGGGCATCCTCCCCAACTAACGAGGCATTGGCTATTTTTTTCAGCGTCTTCTGTACTATCCAAAAATGAAAGAAACATGTCCCACAGCTCCCACGTCAACTCCCAATGTTCATAGTTTCTGGGACCTATCCAGCATCTATAGCACTGCATTTTCCCTCTTTCTTGGAGATGGTCTTGCATGAGCATTGCCACACACAGTGACTTCCCCTGTTAAAAAAGAGAGAAAAAAACACGGGACCACAAACATGAGTGATTTTAGTGAACCCTTTGTATTTCAAATTGCACTCCATGGAAGGCTTTCAAAAACGAGTAAGGGATAGAGAGAGTGAGGCTCTTGAAACTAAATTAGACTAGGAAAAAACACGGGACCACAAACATGAGTGATTTTACCTCGAAGAGACAACAAAGCAAAAGGACATCATTGTCTATATTTCAATCTCATTTTAACATCATGAATCACTGAGCCTCACTCTCATGTTCTTGTAGAAGATGTTGTAGAGTTGACTGCGTACTTTTCATGTTTTTCTCTCCTTCCTTGATTACCTGATGAGGATGTACGGTATAGCCTTGATGATAGATGTTTTTCCGCTTTCCATCCAGTATCTGTATCTCATGAATTTGAAGTCCCAACATTACCCCTTGATGTCTTGACTTGTGACTTAATCTCATACAAAGTCCAAGGTGTGTTGGGAGGAGGAGGGAGAAGATCCAATGCCATAATCTGACATTCTTGGAAGCTCTAAATATCGTTAACCCATAGAGGCAGATCTTTACCAAGATTAATGTGCATTGCTTCACATGCTGTACCTTGTAGGACCTCTCCGAATCTGAAGTGTTCTCCTGCCTTATCAATAATTGATGTAATCCACTGAATGCTTGTGTAGAAGGTATTATAGGATAGCCAGATTAGTCCGAACTGGAAAACCTCTTAGCCAATAATTTTCCACAACTTCCATTAACTTTTTGCTTAGCGCCCATTTTTTTATAAGGTAAATTGTATTAATCAAAAGGGAGAAAACTCCCGTATACAAGAAGTATACCAAAAAGTAGAGAATTTACATCAGAACACAGATTCTCTACAAATGACGCCCAGTCTTCTATACAAGTAGGGGCTATATGAGTGCGCACCAGAAAGTGATCAAAGATAAAAGACTATTCTTAAGATGTGAAAAGGAGACTCAATCCCCTCAAAAGCTCTCCTTTCTAGGATGGATAAGAACAGATTCTCCTATCTGATGTCTAGCTTACACAATAATCCTTTATTGCCGTCCTTCAATCTGAAATCTATGCATCAATTTGCTTGATTTGCGTATATCATTTGTATGCCATCCAAAAACAAATTTTGTCCATCCAGTACAATATGCCTATGATTTCTTTCAACCTGAAAATACAGCTTATGCATGTTCTTACATATGCCGACAATTAAGCTGATAAGCCAGATAAAATTTTCCGACAGTGCAACCATACTCTTCTTACTGTATAAAATGGCCCTTTAAGCTTTTCTAGGTTAATCCTGATTTGCCAGATCCTAGATGTTCTCATTACAGGCCAAAGAAAACAAGTAGAATGTCAATCTATTGAATATCCTACCGATCCACAGACTGCTGTTGCCTCAAATGGCTTCAAGCCCAGGTGGCACTTTTTCATCACCTACTGCCACATGAAACACGATGCACATGCAGATATGTGCAATTTCTAAGTGGCATGTAGAAGAAACGATCATGATAAGGTTTTCATGAAACCCAAAATAAGAAGTTTGTATTTGAAACCTTTCATTTTTGCTTCTTTTAGGAAATTGTTGTATGTCAAAATTAGATATCTTGAATTCAAACTTAAACATGTATCTTCCCTAGTAAAGGGGGAGAGGACGCTTTGGAGGTAGTCAACGTAGATGAGGAAAAAGTCATTTTCTTTTATCCCCTTGGTCCAGTCTAGTGAAAAAGATTGTTTACTACTTATAGGAGATGCTGCTTTGTGTAATAATTCTGTTGTTCTTGATTTAGATTAGAATTTGTACAAAGTTGCAGGTTTCTTCTATTTGCATAATTATGTACCAAATGCTGGTTACTGAAACAGCTCTTGCTTTGCAGGTTGTGCGGACTAATCTCATGCCTGGATTATTGAGAACCGTTGGACATAACAAGGATCATCCAAAGCCGATGAAGGTAAATGAATATAACTAACTTCGGCATGGTTTCCCGCCATTACCCGGCCACTGGCATTATTGCTTCAACGCGTGAAATATGCTCAGGATTGCAATTAATGAGAGTTTTAAGTAAATAGCAGTACGCACCAAGTCGTCTAATAGAATTGAATATTTTCTGGCTAAACTTTGTGAGTTATCCGGTTGAATCTTTTCGAGAAGGAAGTAGGCTATAGAAGTTTAATTATGTGCGAGATGTTTTTCTATAACAACCAGTGGAGGGATTTTCTGCTTAATTAAAAGTAACACTTGTTAGTTAGTTCTCCTTTGCTATCTCCAAGTAATAAGTTATGTCTCCATCTTGTTACTGTCATGCATATCTCCTTTGCCATTTCTTTTGAGAGTGGCTTCTGCATGATAGATTCAATGTTTTTATCTCATTTTGGTTCAGATTTTTGAAGTTGGTGATGTAGTCCTGTTAGATGGCACAAAGGACGTTGGTGCAGTAAACCGTCGCCACCTTGCTGCTCTGTATTGCGGCGCTAACTCAGGATTTGAGGTACAGATGTACCACATTTGTAGCTCTATATTGGTAGTTTATCTGTTCTGCAAAATCTTCTTGGCGATCGCCGTGGATGTGAACATGCTATTTGAAATGCATATCGACTTTCTGTAGCACATCTGCTGCACATTACAAGTTCCAGTTGTTGAAATATGAATTGTTTTGGGTGAATATATTACTTGTAAAGGAAGCTCAGTTTTGGGTCTATACTCTTTTTTTCCAGGGAGATTTGGTTACCCGTGAAAATTTAAATGGAAGGGCTATTGGCATATGAAAATAGTTCTCTTGCCTCAGTCGCGAATGTTATTTCATAATGGAGAGTGGGACCTAATTATGAATTCACCTTTGCCATCCAGTCCCTGCAGATTCTCTTTTTGTCTTCCTCTCAGAGTGACCCATTTCCATTTGCTCCCTCTGTTGCAATTAGATTGACCTACTTCCTTTTATGATCTACCCCAAGTAGCTTGGCCTCTCTTTAAAGGGCAAAATTTTCTCCCTTCATATTATTCCAAATTGGATGTCATCTTTCAGTTGAGTTCTCCACTTTTTACATTTGGAACGATTGTTAAACACTTATTTACCAAAGTTACTATGATAATCAATTCAAACATTTTGCTCTTAAATCTTGTGCTAGTTAGAATAGGTTGCTATATTGGATTTGAAGGAGTATCTTCTTTGACATGGATCATTGCAAGTACCATTCTCCTTTTTGCAAGAACTACTTGTATGCACAGACCACAGAGAGTTCTGGAAAAGTCCATCATTAGCTTAGGTGGGAGAGAATATTTTGTAATCCTACTTTGACATCAGTTGTGCTGTGATGATTTCTGCAAATTCTGAACTTCTTAGCCAGGACCAAGTTTGGAAGGTTCTTGAATAAAATATATTTCGCCATTTTTCTTATAGGTGAAGTTCTACTCTAAAAATATCTTTAGTGGAACTTCCTTAAATATAAGTTGTCCTGTCTTCCAAGCAATGTCTTGATTGCTTCATTCTGTTATCGGAGTCATATGTATAATTATAATAGTCCTGTAGGTTGTGCACTAGCTTCTAGACACTCAAAGGCTTGACTGTCTTGACATTTTTTCCAGCTAATACATGGTCTAGTCGACAGAATCATGGAAGCAACTGGAACTTCTTTTGTATCACCTGGGGACTGTGAAGGCTACTGCATAGAAAGATCAGAGGTACTGTTTGCATTTTTCCAATTCTTTCTCTTTCATTTCATTATGGGTATTGCGGTCTGTGCTTATTTCTGTCTTATTGTGTCATAGGAGCCTGCATTTCTTCAGGGAAGACAAGCTAAAATTGTTTACAAAGGCAATCGAATTGGAACATTCGGAATTGTGCACCCTAAGGTATTTCTATTAGTGTATAAGTTATATACGCCGTCAACGCAAATAATTTTTTATTATCAGGTCACTCAAGAATATCTACAGGTAAGCCTCCTTAAAATTAGGGATTTATTAAGACAGATTACCTACTACTCTTGTTGGGCTATAGGCAATTGGTTTCTTGCTTATTTTCATTTGGATGCTTGGTTCAGCCACTTCTCACTCACTCTCAAATTTCAATTAAGATGTACTGTTACCTCGGTATTCCAGATCATTACAATGAACACCTCAAAGCTGACACTAAATTCAGGAAAAAGAATTCTGAGCATGCCATAACAGCCTTAACTTTCTACAGTTGACAAGGATGGAGGCCACCCCTGTTAACCTGAAAAAGAAAACTTACCAGTGTCATGAACTGCTAGTTTTGGATATTTTTCACCTTTTGCAGTTTGAACCACTACTTGTCTATACTTTTAAGAAATGGAGTAGCAGAGTAAGACACTTTTAGATGGTTCCAAAAGAATTGTGTACTGATCCATAATAGAGCATGTCTTTCGAACAATTAAAAAGGCTTTCAAGTGCGAATTATCATTCCCGATTCAGGAGTTTTATGTTTTGGCTATTTGGTTTCAGGTCCTCAAGGAATTTGACATCCCAGATCCATGCTCCTTCGTGGAGCTTGACATGCAGAGTTTCTTGTAATGTGGTGACAATTTAACAGATGTCTCTCTGTGTTGATTAATACTCCGCAACTGAGGTAGAATTCAGAAAGATGATACACATACATTTTTGGTTCGATTATTGTATGACAGGAAACCCTCCTCTCTCAAGCATCATGTTTGATATCATTAGTTGTTAGCCTGGTTAAGTATCTTCCTTTGAGCAACATAACTCTTGTTTCCCCTTCCCTGTATCTTAATGGATTATTTAGTTTGGCGTGAAACCACTTTGCTATTGTCCCATGCTCTACAATAGAAAGCTAAACCCTAAGCTCAAAAATAATGTTGATGTAACATAAAGAAAGCTAGAGAAGTATGATCGATTTTTTTCTGAACTTTTGTGAGGCTTGAAGAGAGATGATATTTAGAATTATTTAACGTGTACTTTGTACGTCTTCATCAATAAAGAGAGACATTGCTTTTTCAAACCTCTACTAACATCAATTTATTGTATGCCATAATAAATTTCTTCTACTGTTTTGAACTATTAAAAATCTGTTTTTTTGGTGATTCTCAACGAGGGAGAAAAAAGACCCTCTTTTTTGGGTGTTGTTCCCAAAAGAAGAAAGGATAATCAAAAGAATGTTTATTTGCACTAGGTGATAGTATAAGTGATTACATTGAAGCACAAATTATTCATAGACTACTGACTCTATAGTGAGACTAATGGGTGCCAAGAAGTAAGTCTAGTTTAACGATCAACTAAGTGGTCCAATTGTTAATGAAGTGGGTAAAAATCATACAAGATCATGGTTTAATTTCATCATAAACAAAAACGTTAGGTGTTTCTCCATTTACTTAGCTTTGGTGGCCGAATTTACTTGATACATGTGCTTAGTGTCACACCTCCCTTTTTACTACCCCACAACACTTAAAGCGTATAAATACACTTGTAGGGTATACCCCGACGCTCAATTACCCGAAACGGATAAAATAACGCAAGGGAAGGAGTTTTTCCAATTAAAGGACAATCGGTTCGGGATTTTATTAGAGATTAATCAGAGTCGCCACTTGGGAATGATAATGGTGTCCCAAGTCACCGGTTAATCCCGAATCCGAGGAATCTTGACTCTTATAAATGTCTGCGAAGCAGAGATCCGGATAAGGAACTCTGTTAACCCGGGAGAAGGTGTTAGGCACTCCCGGATTCCGTGGTTTTAGCACGGTCGCTCCACTGTCGTTCTTGACTTTTGTTTGACTTCAATTATAAGTTTTAACAATATAATGTGCTTTTACGTTAAAATATTATTTTTAGGAATTTGCGGTATCGCGAAAACACGCCTCGAGTCATACCGCAACCAGTACGCCTATGACTTTTGGTGTATTTCAGCTTTACCGCGATTTGGATTTGAGTCGCACCAAGTGCACACTCATTCACATGAAGGTATATTAAAATCGTGCCTTAAGATAGTCTATATCGGCTTTTAAACTTTGGGAGAGGTTATGAAATTCGCTATTAACCTCTCCGATTCTACTATATTATCTTACTACTAAATAGGGGCCCCGGTGTTATTCGGGCGAGGCTCGTCCCAATTCAATTTATTAAAGTCCGGTCCTATTTTTGTTTAACTACATTTGCTATGCATTGTTTTTGCCTCATTCATATTGCTAATACTATAATAATCCAGGCCCGTCGAATTCATATTATTTATTGGGCCTGGTCTTCTTTTCGCTTGACTGGATCAGTAATGGGCCAGTTCAGGCCCTAAAGACCAGGCAGCCTTCAGGTTATCGATCCATGAACCAAACAATTTCGTAGGGTAGTTTAGGCCCACGCTATACATTGGGCCCAAACCAGATTGTAATAACAGAAGATATGATACAGGTTTCATAAAGGAACAAATACTCAGAATTGGAAATGAAATCACATCACTTTTATTCATTCAGTAAAGGGAAGCCAATACATCAATTTATCAGACTACAAACTAGAACTAACAGATTGCATTCTTCTTCTTTTTACACTTTTTATTTTAGGTCAGTACTAAATCTGAGAAAGACGGTTCGGATTATAAAAGAGGCTTGAAGAACAATTAAACTAATTACCTACATATTATTAAAGCAAGATTGTAAACAGAGTTAAGATTATATACAAGTTTTATGGTGAACTAGACCTATCAACATCAAAATCCGATTCTAATTGAGCTATTTCACTACCCAGTTATTGATTTCCAAATAAACTAATTACACGATCATAGTTTAAACAATCCCAAACATTCATGGTTATAATTCGAATACTTTTATCTAAATGGCTCAAAGACTTTATCATAATTAAACCACTGATTTTAAATACGGCTTACCTCACTTATTAGATTATCAATTCAATTATGCATGAATCACTATCTAATGTTTGCTACTCCATGTTCAAATGTAGATCTATTACATTAGCTAAATTATGTTGATTTACGACATTCTCTATGAAACAATAGTTATTAGCTATTTGATATCATGATTTGTTTACTTATGTTTTAAGTTTTTTCCTATTTAAACTAGGTGTAATGTATTACTATGACTATACTACCGCTGTATCACTACTTATTACAAGGCTTTTGTTTCTGTTTTTCCTTGCTATCTACTGCAGTATACTATAAATTAAAAATGAAGCTACAAACAGATAACAAAATAATTCCAAGTCTTCATTTCTATTCAGCAAATTCCATTACAGCTTCATTACGGGTAGAAGAGTACCTGGATCACAGAGAATAAGACCAATGAGTCTAGGGGATAAGCAATAAGCAAAGCAAGGACTCAAGCGACCAATGCAACAGTGAGAAGAAGAAGGCACAGCACACAGCAACACAGCAACAGCAAATAAAAATCCAGATGATTGAAGCAAAAAAAACCTAGAACCAGACGAAATTGAACCAAGTGCTCGATCCAAAATATCAGAAGAACACTACTGTTCTATTCCTTTCTCACTCTAAAAAAACTCTGTATTTAATTAGCCTAGGTATATCTCAGAATTGCTTAAGTTGGAACCCCCTTTCAGCCCCTTTTTGAGGTGTATTTATAGCTAACCCAAGGCTGAAACTTGGGGAGAAAGTTATGGGATTTTATCCCACTTCTCCCCCTCCTAAAATTATCAATTCTACACTTAAGCCCCCATTTCAGTTACCAGAAATCCTTCCAGCATGTGCCGGAAGGTTCTAAAGATTCCTTTTTATGGGTTTTTACTAGTATGACCTTAGGGGTTTGAGATTTTTACAGATTTCCCATTTTTAGGAGACCATTATACCCCTAAACCTCTGCAAAATTGCAGAAATCAGGAGCATAAGTGTCTCAATTACCCTCCTAAGTTCTAACTATTTACTATTTCACCTTTTAAATTCCCAATTGTGCCCTTAAGGGCACTGCTGATTTACTAGCCTACCTAGGTCAGATTTCAGCTTCTTTTGAACCTATTTAACTAATAGCCAGCCCTAGCATTAGTATTTAAGGGCTGGCCAGTTCTATTTTAGGAAACTATTTCAATTTTAGCCACTTTTAATCTAATTCCAGTCAATTAAGACCAAATTATTTCAATTTAAAGCTAATTGCAGGACTAGCCTGCTTTATTATTGAGATTTAACTATTTAAGAACTAGCCAGTCTCAAGTTGAGACTTAGCTTGGGCTATTAAAGCCAATTACTGAACATTTGGGCCCAAAACCATTTGCAGGTTTGGCCATTTCATGCTCAGGGCTCTAAAGAGAGCCTGGGCTAGTCTGCATTTGCAGACATAGCCCCTTTTGCACAACCAGCCACTTTTAACAGTGAGCTGTGTGTTAGGGCTTATAGAATTGGTCAACCCTTTGCAAGGTTGACCATTCTTAGGCCAATTATTTAACTTATAACCTATTTATTCATTTTCGGTATTTTATCCTATTTAAAAACTAACCACTTTCATGGAACTTAGTACTAACAGGCTATAACCAATTCACCTAGGGTTCAAACAGTGTTAATCAAACACTTACACTCAACCAGAACCAATAAAACTAAATCAATTTCAACATGGATTGCATATTAGGACACATAAGACCAAACAAAATGTAATAATCAACCAAAACTCAGAGAAGGCAATTGATATGGTTGAATTTCAGTTGATTAATTCACATTATCTAATTTTATGAGACAAAGTATGAATTCATGTTAATTAAGACCTAATTACTACCAGTTCAAGTCACATGAAAGTTTGAACAACTCAGAATCACCAAGGTTCAGGGCACAAACATGCTCAGAATGTTAAACTCTAAGAAACAGCAAGTAGTAGATGAAACAGAATTCATTTAAGCCCAGAGTACACACAATAGCATAGGCATGTTAGCTAATATATCTTTTCAAGTATTAATCCTAGCCTTATGTATACATGTGATGGATCAAGATGAAGATAAAGAAGAGAAGAGACATGAAGAAACAGTGAAGAGGAATCCTAAATCTAGCACAAGTGCATGACAAATAAAATGAAGATGATGAAAAGAAGAACATGGAGAAACAATGACAAAAGAAACAAGAAAGATCAACCAGGATACTTCAAAAGCAACTTAATGTAAAGATGAGAAGAGAATGAAGTTAAGCTACTATCAAAACTATGCATTCATGACAATAGGAGAAAGTTGGACTGTAAAAGCTAAACAGATCCAAAGACTACAATATCTACAAGATGGAGGAGGCAAAGGGAATTCAAGGTGACTCTTATGACTTAACATGATTGGTAGCAAACAATTATGAAGATGAACAAGATGAAAAAGAAGCCTAATTCTATCATAGATCATTAAAGCCAAAGGCAACAAGAGTGGCCACAATAACTTGAACTTAATTTTAAATAGCAGATACAGATCAAAGATCATGCTTTTGCAGTGAATCAAAACTCAACAATTAAAATGACCAGGGAAAGATGAAATTTCTGAACTTATAGCAAAGAACCATAAAAACAGGACAAATAACAGATAAAATCTCATTATTAACGGGCTCAAAAGAAGCAAGCAAAGAAACCTTATGATTAATCATTAGAGAAACATGCAAGAGATGTGAAACAAAAGAAGAGACAATTATATAAGAATCTTATAACTAACATGCGAAGCATAGACTAAGAATCTACAGGATAGAAAGAAGACATGCTGAGACATTCAAGACAAGAGAAACACAGATGAAAGCAAAGAAACAAAGACAATATGACTAACACAGGATTTCAAAACCTCAAAAATAACAAAACAGAAGAGATGATCATAGTAATAAGCAAGCAACAGACATTAGATAAAACACAGAGGGAGAGGGAACGCTTAACATGAGAAAATAAACAGAAAGGTCTTAGGCTAGCATGTGAAGCAAAGGATCGAGATATCAAGAGATGCGAAAACTAATATAACACTATGACTAGCTTGTGGAAACAAAGATTGGCAAGAAACATAGGGAAACATGCAAATATATAGGAAAAGATGAACCACAGGAACAAAAACAAATCAGGAAAACAAAGATCAGAGAAGAATGAAAAGCATGTGAAAACAAAGATTAAACAACTAAAGAAGCAAAGGAAATAATCAAAACAGAGGAGGGGGACTTAGCTCGCAGGGCCGATCCCCTAAGCTTCCTATCTCTTTTTTTCTTTTTTTATTCTTTTTCTTTATTCTTCTCAGACTCTTCAGGCCTTCTTCTCTTCTTCTTATTTCTTTTCCAGACTCTTTTTTTTTTTAAAAAATCTTTTCCTTCTCTGGTTCTTCTTTTAAGGCTTAAAGACGAAGCCTTTATGACTCTGGGTTGCGGGGGGTGTTCAGGGGATGGTGAAGGAAGGATCTTGATTGGGGTTGAATTTGGGGTCGCCGGAGTTAGGGTTCCGGCGACACTATTTTGGATATTCGAGGAAATCTGGTGAGATTCGAAGGGAACCAGTGGGGTAGGGTGATAGATCAAGTGGAGAGGGTTCTTTTGGCATTGGTTTTATGTGGTTTCTCGTTATTTGGTGGTCACCGGCGGAGTTCCGGTGACCGGAGTTTCCTGAGAATGGCTGGTTTTCTAAGGTCTCCGGAGTTCTGGGCGATGTTGATGGTGACGAAGAGAAAGGAGATGACAGAAGTGGCCGGAGACCACCGTGGAAGGTGATGATCTCCATGGCCGACGCCGAGATGAAGGTGATGAAGAAGATGATGAAAGGAGAAGAAGAAGAACCCGGGGCGGCTAGGGTTTGGCTACATGTAACAATGGCCAAAATCGTTCGGACATAAGTATTATATAGCCATAGAATTCGAGGTAATCTCAACCGTCCGTTTGATGGAGATCAACGGTCTGAGAGGGGCGTTACTTATACGACGTCGTATCGTCACCCTGGAAAACCAAATATCTCTTCCGTCTGATCATTTCAAGTGGACGGCTGAGATTAATCCAGTTATCTTAATTAACTAATAAATCCATCCCTTTTTTCCCAGCCGTTAGATCTAACCTGACGAACGGCTGCGATTATTTATCACTTAATGAACCAGATCTGTTCGCTTGGGCTGAGGCGTTTGGGCCATTTGATTTAAGTCCAAAATGGCCCAATCTTATTAAACCTACCTATTTTTGTATTTTCTGATATTAATCTATTTTTATGTATTTTCTTTTATACTTTTTTTTCTTTTTCTTTTATGGAAAATTATAAAACCTAATTTCCTATTTACTCTAATTTTCTAGTATTTTTTGGCAATTTTCTACTATTTTTTCCTAATTTCTATTACTTAACACTATTTTTGCCATTTTTCTTAAAATCTAACTAATTACATAGCCTATTAATTTCCTAGCCTATATATTTTGATTTTTCTTTTAATTTCTACTTATTCAAACTCCAAAAATATAGCTAATTCCAAACAAAGCAAGTAATTGCACTCAAAAAATATAATTATTTTAATTTTGGAATTGTTTGCTCGGTGCAAAAATCATGTGCTCACAGAAAGAATTGACGATCAACATATAACTTTCAGTGCAAAGATAAGTGAGCAGTAATGAGAGATTTTTGCACATCGGCACATTCCGTGAAAGCATTTTTGAAAACCTTTTGACCGCACTCTGCTTTAGAGGTTGCCTACATATCCTGGGCTAAACAGGAATCAGGTCAGTGTAGTTCGGGAAGGTCTGGCAGTTTTAAAACTACCAGACTCACTGTTGCATTGACACTGTTGAGACCTGCTGACTTACTCCTTATTACACCGGGGGGAAAATGTAAAATGAAGAAGCTATTCTAAGCTATGATTCTACAATTACAATTGTTCCTAATCTAGCTTTTGCTCTTCTTCCCTTTCCGGTGATGCAGAATCTTCCTTTTTTGTTGATTTTCCTTGATGCTGACTCTCTTTTTTGTTGATTTTTCTTTTCTTGTTGACTCTCTTTTTGTTGATTTTTCTTGTTTTTCTTGTTGACTCTTTTTTTGTTGATTTTCTTGTTTTTCTTGTTGACTCTTTTTTTTGTTGATTTTCTTGTTTTTCTTGATCTCGAGCTGAACCTGCTCAAAACCAAACAACAAACTACCTTTTTTTTCTTTTTCTGCCCCAGTGTGGGCTTTTAACTGTATAAACCATGATGTGCAAAAAATATTCCCGTATTAGAAGGTGGGCGCCTAACAGAATTTAAACGTACAATGCAAATGCAGAAAAGTATTCCCGTATTAGAAGGTGGGCACCTAACTGAAATTTAAACGTGCAATGCAAATGCAGAAAAGTATTCCCGTATTTGAAGGTGGGCACCTAACAGAATTTAAACGTGCAATGCGAATGCAGAAAAGTATTCCCGTATTAGAAGGTGGGCACCTAACAGAATTTAAACGTGCAATGCGATGCAGAAAATATTCCCGTATTAGAAGGTGGGCACCTGACAGAATTTAAACGTGCAATGCGATGCAGAAAATATTCCCGTATTAGAAGGTGGGCACCTAACAAAATTTAAACGTGCAATGCGATGCAGAAAAGTATTCCCGTATTAGAAGGTGGGCACCTAACAGAATTTAAACGTGCAATGCAAAATGCAGAAAATATTCCCGTATTAGAAGATGGGCACCTAACAGAATTTAAACGTGCAATGCAAAATGCAGAAAATATTCTCGTATTAGAAGGTGGGCACCTAACAGAAATTAAACGTGCAATGCGAATGCAGAAAAGTAGTCCCGTATTAGAAGGTGGGCACCTAACAGAATTTAAACGTGCAATGCGATGCAGAAAAATATTCCCGCAGCCTGAGGACTGGGGAGTGGATTTTTAAAAGATGTTACCTTCCTCTTTTGGTATTTTCTTTTTACCAACTTATCCCTTGCCTGTGAATTTCTCCACTTATTCGGCAGACTTTCTCTTTTTGGTATTTTAAACGTGCAATGCGATGCGGAAAATATTCCCGTATTAGAAGGTGGGCACCTAACGAATTTAAACGTGCAATGCGATGCGAAAAATATTCCCGTATTGAAGGTGGGCACCTAACGTAATTTAAACGTGCAATGCGAATGCGGAAAATATTCCCGTATTAGAAGGTGGGCACCTAACGAATTTAAACGTGCAATGCGATGCAGAAAAAATATTCCCGTATTAGAAGGTGGGCACCTAACAGAATTTAAACGTGCAATGCAAATGCAGAAAATATTCCCTCAGCCTGAGGACTGGGGAGTGGCTTTTAAAAGATGTTACCTTCCTCTTTTTGGTATTTTCTTTTTACCAACTTATCTCTTGCCTGTGAATTTCTCCACTTATTCGGCAGACTTTCTCTTTTTGGAATTTTAAATTTTCCACATTGGTCACATTCACTTTAAAGTGATTAGTGACAATTTGTTCCTGCATGAAACAAAATTTATTAGATATAAACTGCTGGCAACTGGCATCTGCCGTCCCCACTTCTTATTGCTTCCTTTGTTTTTGCTTTCTCGTGTTGCATGACTTCCGACTTCTTGTCCCCTTGCAGACTTTTTTTGTATTTTGCTCATTTCTCCATTTTTGTTTTGTTTTCTTTTTCTTTGGCCATGTTTGCCAAGCTTCTTTATTCCTTTCTCCAATCTTCTATCTTTTCTGATCCAGTGTTGTTCCAGCTTTCGTTGTCGGGAGCTGGTAGTTAGCTCTCAAAAGGGTAAACAATGAAATGCAGAAAAAATGAAAGAAAGGTAAGGGTATTTTGGAGAGATGACAGAACTTATCCGGGTATTTGCTGGCTGATTCCGCTGACCATGCCATGTATTTAAACTCTGACCCAGTTCGTTCCAATCATTATTCTGACTCTGAATTGCCTTTGACCCAAACCGATACTCTTTTTGTTGCCTTTTCTCTTTTCTATAGTCCTCACGATCGCCCTAAGGTGCCTCGAAAGGTTTTCACCAATAAGACTCTCTCATTTATTCTCTCAACCTCACAATCATCTCACAGTGCCGATTAAGGTTTTCACTGATGAGACTCTCTCATTTTATTTCTCTCAACCTCACAATCGCCTCACAGTGCCGGCTAAGGTTTTCACTGACGAGACTCTCTCATTTTTTTTTTCATTGTTTCTCATTTTTCCTTTTTTTTTGTATTTTTGTTTTCTGTACCACGGGGATTATCCGATGCTTCGCTCCTCCTTCGTTGTATTTGTTATCATTTCAAAATTGATCAGAAGGTCTTTCTTTGGACTGCAACGTGGCTTTTGGGTGGGTTAAGAAAGAAAGATATAAAGGCTCAAAATTTCAACGAGGGTTAAAAATATTTACAACTCTCGGAATTATTAAACATAACTTCTGCCCCGGTTTCAATATGTGGGGAATTTTTTGGATTTTTTTCTTTATTGTGACTGAACCTCAGAGAGGCTGCCTACGTACCCTTTCGGGATCAAGTCAGACGTAGTTCATCCAACTTCATAAGATGGATGGATTCCTTTTTGACTTTTTCCCGATTTTCGTCTTTTTCTTTTTTTTTCATTTCATTTTTTTTCATTTTTTTTTCCTTTTTCCCATCATTTCATTTTTCATTCTGGCAATTTCGATCTTATTGCATTAGAGCGATTCCGAGAGAGGGATATGAAAGAATTCATTCATTGAGGCTCAAAGGGGTTAACAATGGATAAAGTGTTTGGATAGAGAATAAAATGCCTTCGTCATTTCAATTCCAAAATCACAACAAAATACAAAACACATAATTGAAAAGGAATCATACATAGTATCTTTTGACCGCATCCGAATTGATAGCAGTCTCTACGCACTTTCCTTCAACATCTATTAAATATAATGCTCCATTGGACAACACCCGTGATATCACGAACGGTCCCTGCCAATTCGGCGCAAACTTTCCTTTTGCCTCTGCCCAATGTGGTAAGATACGCCTCAATACCAGTTGTCCGACTTCAAACTTTCGAGGTCGTACCTTCTTATTATATGCTCTGGCCATTCTTCGCTGATACAACTGCCCATGGCAGACTGCGGCCAACCTCTTCTCATCAATCAAATTCAACTGTTCTAACCGGGCCTTTACCCATTCATCGTCATCTATCTCGGATTCGGCTATAATTCGCAATGACGGTATTTCTATTTCTGCGGGTATAACGGCCTCTGTTCCGTACACCAGGGTATAAGGTGTGGTTCCGATAGAAGTACGTACCGTCGTGCGGTAACCCATGAGAGCAAAGGGTAACTTTTCATGCCACTGCCTGGATCCCTCCACCATTTTTCGGAGAATCTTCTTGATGTTCTTATTTGCCGCCTCTACTGCACCATTCGCCTTTGGCCTGTAAGGTGTGGAATTGCGGTGCGTGATCTTAAACCTTTCACAAACTTCCGCCATGAGATGACTGTTTAAATTGGCTCCATTGTCCGTGATGATCACCTTGGGGATTCCAAATCGGCATATAATATTTTCATGCACAAAGTCCACCACCGCTTTCTTCGTCACTGCCTTGAATGTCTTAGCTTCGACCCACTTGGTGAAATAATCAATTGCAACTAGAATGAACCTGTGTCCATTAGAAGCAGCTGGATCTATTGGGCCGATGACATCCATGCCCCAAGCAACAAAGGGCCAAGGTGCTGACATTGTGTGCAACTCATAAGGCGGAGAGTGGATCAGATCCCCATGTACCTGGCATTGATGGCATTTCTTTACATACCTGATACAATCACGCTCCATCGTGAGCCAGTAATACCCTGCTCTCAAAATCTTCTTTGCTAAAACATAGCCACTCATGTGGGGTCCGCATACTCCGGCATGTACTTCAATCATGATTTCATCTGCTTGTTGTGCATCCACACATCTCAATAAACCCAGATCTGGTGTTCTTTTGTATACCACTCCTCCACCGAAGAAAAATCCATTGGCTAGACGCCTGATGGCTCTCTTCTGGTCTCCAGTGGCTTGCTCCGGGTATTTGCCAAGCTTTCAAGTATTCTCTAATATCATGATACCACGGCTCTCCATCCGACTCTTCTTCCACGACGAAGCAATAAGCATTCTGATCTCGGACTTGGATCTGGAGTGGATCTATATATGTCTTGTCCGGATGATGCAACATAGAGGACAATGTGGCCAAAGCATCTGCAATCTCGTTGTGCATTCTTGGGATGTGCTTGAACTCTATAGACCGGAATCTTCGAGACAACTCGTGCAAACAATACCGATATGGTATCAATTTCAAATCTCGTGTCTCCCATTCCCCTTGAATTTGGTGTACCAAGAGATCCGAGTCACCCATGACCAAAATCTCTTGAATACCCATGTCAATTGCCATCCTTAATCCCAAGATGCATGCCTCATATTCGGCCATATTGTTGGTACAGAAAAATCGAGGCTGAGCTGTGACGGGATAGTGTTGTCCCGTACTTGAAATGAGTACCGCTCCGATACCAACGCCCCTGCTGTTGACAGCTCCGTCAAAGTACATTTTCCATCCCGGCCTCTCCTCTTGCTCCATCTCCTCGACAAGCATTGCCTCTTCATCCGGAAAGTATGTTTTCAATGGTTCATATTCATCATCCACCGGATTCTCGGCTAAGTGGTCCGCGATAGCTTGTGCCTTCATTGCCGTACGAGTTACATAGACAATGTCAAATTCTGTGAGCAGAATCTGCCATTTGGCCAGTCTTCCCGTAGGCATAGGCTTCTGAAATATATACTTGAGAGGATCCAATCGTGATATCAAGTACGTAGTGTATGCTGACAAATAATGCTTTAGCTTCTGAGCTACCCAAATCAATGCACAACAAGTTCTTTCCAGTTGGGTATACTTCACCTCGTAGGATGTAAACTTTTTGCTGAGGTAGTATATGGCTTGTTCTTTCTTGCCTGTCTCATCATGTTGACCCAGTACACAACCGAAAGAGTTATCCAGCACTGTCAGATACAAAATCAAAGGTCGCCCTGGTTCTGGAGGAACTAACACCGGAGGATTGGCCAAATATTCCTTGATCTTGTCGAAGGCTTCCTGACATTCGTCGGTCCATTTCACTGCCGCATCTTTCTTCAACAACTTGAAGATCGGCTCGCATGTTGATGTCAATTGAGCAATGAACCGACTAATGTAATTCAACCTACCTAATAAGCTCATGACCTCCTTCTTGTTCTTCGGCGGAGGTAGACTTTGAATAGCCTTGATCTTTGATGGATCCAGTTCAATACCTCGCCGACTCACAATAAACCCCGGTAGTTTTCCTGAAGGTACTCCAAAAGCACACTTCGCCGGATTGAGCTTTAGATTGTACCTCCGGAGTCTTTGAAAAAACTTCCTCAAATCTTTCACATGATCAGGTTGTTTTCTGGACTTTATGATGACATCGTCCATACATACTTCAATTTCTCGATGCATCATATCATAAAACATTGTGGTCATTGCCCTCATGTAAGTTGCCCCGGCATTCTTTAATCCAAACGGCATTACTCTGTAACAGTATGTTCCCCAAGGTGTAATGAAGGCAGTTTTCTCAGCATCTTCTTCGTCCATAAGGATCTGGTGATATCCAGCATAACAGTCCACAAACGAACCGATCTCATGCTTGGCGCAATTGTCGATCAATATGTGAATGTTTGGCAATGGGAAGTCATCCTTCGGACCGGCTTTGTTGAGGTCTCTATAGTCTACACACACTCTGGTTTTGCCATCTTTCTTCGGGACCGGCACAACATTTGCCAACCAGGTGGGGTATTTGGTAACTCTTATGACCTTTGCCTCAAACTGCTTATTCACCTCTTCTTTTATCTTCACGCTAATGTCCGTTTTGAATTTTCTCAGCTTTTGTTTTACTGGCCGGCATTCCGAGTAGATAGGCAACTTGTGTACCACTAAATCTGTGCTAAGCTCGGGCATGTCATCATAGGACCAGGCAAAGATGTCCTTAAATTCATGTAACAACCTTATCAATTCATCCCCGAGGGGTGCCTCCAAATGCACACTAATCTTTGTTTCTCGAACATCATCTTCGCTCCCCAAATTTACAGATTCCGTATCACTCAGATTCGGTTTGGGTTTTTCCTCGTATTGTTTCATGTCCTTACTTATTTCCTCCAGGGCTTCCTCATCCTTACATTCTATTTCGCTATCTTCCTCGATTTCTTGTATAGTAACGTGATTTTCAGAACTGGGTCTAGAATCCTTCACGCATGACATGGCATTGGAATCAACACATGCAAAACTGTACAAAAGGAAAAAATAAAGAAAAATAAGGCAAAAGTGAAGAAAAAGGAGAACTGCATTTCATTGATAAAAGAGTGAACAATGTTCGGGATACATGGTGATTTTCTTTTTCATGAGGGGAATGGGAAAAACTATAAAATAACAACTTTCGGGAAAGCAATGATGAAATTTCAAGCTAACTACCAAGACTCCTTCCTGATAAGGAAAGGAGTAGCTTCCCAATTGTTCAATGTGATTCCGGGCCCCACAAATTGCACGTCCATTTTGCTCGTGCCTTCCCCTGCTTCAATCGTATTCACCTCCCAGAACATTTTCTCAAAACCAAGCATTTCTTCATCAAGTTGGGTCTCAATGCATTTTGTTGCAGCAGATGGTTGATATTTTGTACCAGGCCTGATGAAGGTGTCGGATAATTTGGGTATGGGTTTGGGCAAGGTCCAGTTCTTTTTGGCTTTAGAGGCTCTTTGGATGTCGGCAAAGGTGGGTTTAAACCCTAAGCCGAATGTACCTTTATTCTCCGGAAGCTGAACTGGTTGAATGACTCCCTGCAGTGTTTTGCCTAATCCCCTCCCCGGTGCAAATCCGTTTTTCAGCATTTCTCTGGCCACCATTACAGCAGTTGGTGCCATCATAGGGGTTGGTAACTTTTCTCCTTCAACAACTCTATTCACCTCAACAGCATCCGTCACTTGGTAGACCCAAGGACCCCTATCCCCATCAGTACCGTCAAAAGGTGCTACCACATTACAAGCATTTTCCTCCCCGTGTACAACAATCTCTTGCTTTTCCCACTCAAACTTGACCATCTGGTGCAGAGAAGATGGTACCGCTTTGGCCGCATGAATCCAGGGTCGACCTAACAACAAGTTATACGATACGGCAATGTCGAGCACCTGGAACTCCATCGTAAAATCAACGGGGCCGATGGTCACTTCTAAAATAATATCTCCTAACGTGTTCTTACCTCCGCCATCAAACCCTCTCACATTGATACTGTTTCTCCGGATTCTGTCCGGGCTAATGTTCAGCTTCCCTAAAGTTGACAACGGGCAAATGTTCGCGCTCGATCCATTGTCAATCAATACCCTGGTCACGACTGACTCTTCACTCTTTACTGTAAGGTACAATGCTTTATTGTGTTCAGTTTCCTTCCACCGGCAGCTCCCTATCAGAGAAGGTGATCCTGTTAGACTCGAAAATTTTGTTGGTAATCTTCTCCAAGTGACACACTGAAATCTTCTCCGGAACATGAGCCTCATTTAGAATCTTCATAAGAGCCTTCCGGTGCTCTTCCGAATGTATCAACAAAGATAACAAAGAAATTTGGGCCGGGTCTTTCTTAACTGCTCAACCACCGAGTACTCTTGTGACTTCATTTTCTTAAGAAATTCTTCTGCTTCCTCCTCCGACACTGGCTTCTTCAGTTGACTTTCTTTTACCGTTTTCATCTTTCTCAGTTCCTCTGGAGCAAAACACCTTCCAGATCGGGTGAGTCCATGCGTTTCGTTAATTTCACCCGAAATCTCTTTTCCCTTGTAAACTACTGCTACCTTGTTATAGTTCCAAGGTACAGTCTTCGTACTCACCACTGGCATTTGCACTACTGGTTTTATGATTACTGGCTCTGCACTTGCTCCTTTCACACAGTCACGATCGTCTTTGCACCTGGAACTACCACTTTTAAACCTCCCAACACTACTGGCTTTGATTTCTCAACAATTGCTTTCTCCTTCACAACTTCCTTTTCTAACTTGTCACTCAACTTTATCATCATGACGGCCTGAGATGGTTTTTGATTGCCATCACCCTGCACCAATTCTATCATATGCGTTTCGTGGTGATTTGGCAGTGGATTCTGGGTAATGTTTGGGGCTTCGGGAGCCTGTACTTCAATTTTCCTCTCATCGATAAGATCTTGAATGGCATTTTTTAATTGCCAACACTTTTCAGTATCGTGGCCCAATGTTCCCGAACAGTATTCACATCTGACGGAAGAATCAAGATTTTTCGGGGGTGGGTTTGGAACTTTTGGTGCAACTGGTCTTAACATTCCCAACTCTTTCAACCTATGGTAAAGACTGGTATATGATTCTCCGAGCGGGGTGAATGTTTTTCTTGCTTTGTTTCTCCAATCAGCGTCTGGCCTGGGTCTATTCTGGTTTCGGTAAGGTTTAGGAGTTGGGTATGTATTCTGGGTGTGGTACACATTGTGTGGAGCTTGAGCTCTCCACACATGGGGTGGTGGTGGTGGGTAAGCTTGGGCTTGAGGGTGGTGGTAATATGGGACAGTTGGTGGGTATGGTGGTGGTGGTGGGTTATATGGGCTTGGTGTGTTGTATGGGTTTGGCGGGTAAGATGGTGGTGGTGGATTATATGGAGTTGCTGGGCTTGGTGGGTGTTGGCGGTAAGGTCTTGGTGGGTTGTAGTGTGGGTTGCGACTCCATGGCCTACTTTCTACGGTTGCTACTTCTTCTTTCTTCTTCTTTCCCATCATTCCCCCGTTTCCACTCTGTATAGCTTGATTGGTGGCTTTGATAGCCGAAAAACTCATAATCTTGTTTGTCTTCAAACCTTCTTCTACAAAACTTCCCATTTTCACAACTTCGTTGAAACTCTTTCCAATTGCTGACACTAGATGGCCGTAGTATGTTGGCTCCAAAGCTTGCAGAAAACAATCCACCATCTCTCCTTCTTTCATTAGTGGATCCACTCTAGCGGCCTGTTCCCTCCATCTAAAACCGTATTCTCTAAAGCTCTCTCCTGGCTTTTTCTCCATCTTGGTAAGGGATAACCTGTCGGGTATGATCTCCAAATTGTACTGAAAGTGACTAGCGAAAGCTTGCTCTAAGTCATCCCAAACGAACCATCTTGTATGGTCCTGTCGGGTATACCATTCCAGAGCTGATCCACTCAAACTTTGGCTGAAGTACGCCATCAACAATTCATCTCTACCTCCCGCGCCTCTCATCTTGCTACAGTATCCTCTTAGATGAGCTACCGGATCCCCGTGTCCGTTGTACATGTCGGACTTTGGCAACTTAAATCCCGTAGGAAGCTGCACCTCAGGGAACAAACACAGGTCTTTGTAGGCTACACTTACTTGCCCTCCCAGCCCTTGCATATTGCGGAAAGCATTCTCAAGACTCTTCACTTTCCGAGCCATCTCTTCCTGCCCGGCACTTGCTTCCATCATTGGAGCGTGAGACTCGTGTTGTCTGAAAGTAGGCTCCGGAGGGTAGTAGTGAGGATCCTGGATATGAAACATTGGTTCACTAGAGGATTTGTGGATAACGGCGGGCGGAGGTGCCACATATACAGGAGCAACTTGTGGTGCCTGAGGTGGTGCTTGCTTGGTTAGAGGTGGTGGTATCTGGGAGGTGGAAGCATAGTATTGAGGGTAGTCGGGGTAGGTGGAGGATGAGTTCATTGTTGGTGGCTCGGGGTTAGGATTGGCTAGATGGACATATGCAGGGTTAGCGGGGTAGGCCGGTAGTGGTTGACCTCTTGACCAAGCCTGGTACATTTCAGCCATCTGCTGTCTTAACTTGTACATTTCTTCTTTCATCCCTGCCACATCCACGATCTCTTCTTCGTGAGCAGGGTCTACAATAGTTGCCTCGATCTCCTAGGACACAGCCTTTGTCATCTTTTTATATCTGGTGTTGTATGGGTGGGTAGCCAGAATGCCAGTTGCCTAGAAAATCTGGACTCACAAACATCAACACTCGTTAGTTGTTAGCGCATAAATAAGATGCAACGACTTTAAAAACAAATACATTTCCTCGAGTCGTTATGCATCATCCCGACTGCTGCTCACTTCAATCATCTTTTTCTTTTTCCGCTCTTTTGTTTTCTTTCCCTCTTTTCTTCTTTTCTTTGCTTTTTCTCTTTTGTTTTTTCTCTTTTCTTGCTTTTTTTCTCTTGCTTTTTCTCTTTTCTTGCTCTCTCTTTTTTCTTTTCTTTTTCTTGCTTTTTCTTTTCTTCTTTTTTTTCTCGTCGTTTTCATAATTACGTTCCTATTTATTTGCCTAGCGGATTCAAAGGAAATGACATAAAACAAAAGAATTGGTAACAACACTTGTTTTCTCATTGATAACTCAAAACATTGATTACAAAGTGATGTTTTTTTTTTTTTTTTAAAAAAAAAGAAAAATAAAAGATAATGCATGACCTAAGAGTACATTAATGCACCTAGTGCCCGCGAGGCATCGTTCGGCCTTGCCGCGGGCCTATATGCTAAACCCCTTTGAAGCCTATCCAGGTCGGCCATGACTTGTCGTACAAAAAACTTTACTGCAGATACAAAAGTCCTCCGAGACATATCTTCACAGAGCTGAGTCTTCCGGGTGATGTATTGGGCAATGCGAACAATCTTTTCTCTGATGACCCCTTTCTCTTGCAATAGCCGGCTTATTTGTTGAGTGCGAGCATCCAAGGTGTGTTGGTTGTCCTTTTGCACTTGTTGCAGCTCCAATTCCAATCTAGCCATAGTCGTGTAGCAGTGTTCTCTTTCTTCCTCAAGATCTTTGATAATCTTGTTACTCTTGACTGTGGCCGAGATTATTTTCTTTCTAAGCTGAGCTACTTCAACATCGTGCTTGTCTTGTAGCTGCCGAACCAACTTAGCTCTTTCATCGGCGTCTCTGCCCATTTGCTTCCGAGCCTTGACTAATTCTCTTTCGGCTACGTCCAAATCAAAGCTATAGTCATTTACTTTTCGCCGGAGAATCTCAATTAACTTTTCATCCCGGGCTGAACGAACTGGGGTCTCGGATGCAATTTTCATTTGAGCTATTTGAGCCTTCAACATATCATTTTCTTTTTTCAGCTGTTTCTTTTCCACTTCATCGGATGCTGCTTGTAAGCCGCTTTCGAAATGAAGATTTCTCAGTTTATCTTCCAACAGACTGATTTTGGCCTTATATTCTTTTTCCTTGGCCGCCCATTTCAGATTTTCCTCGGATTGCTCTATCAGGTCTTGCAAGTGAGGTTTCTTTGAAAGACGTTCGTGTTCAACCCCTCGTCGGTACCATGTGGAGTATCCAGGTGATATCTCCCCTTTGCTCTATTCGGCACACAAGTATCAATCTTCAAATTTTGGCACTCATTCCAGATTTGCCGGATTTTTGCTTCCGGGAATTGCCCGTCCGGACCAATCTCCACAGCTTGCACACTGAGATCCCCATCTCTCGGAATAATCTGACACCGACCCAACTGTCGCAGGGCTCTGTATGGTGCATAAGGTTGTATACTCTTCAAACCCATGATAAAAAATGGCGATCCCTCTGTTGGCATGTATATCACCTCGTCAAGAGGTAACCAGTCATACGTCCAATCAATTTGACCGTCAGTTAGTGATCGAAGATACACAATCCAACCTTGGACTCCTTCTGGCAACTTTACTTCCTTTGTCCTCGTACTGAACTCTTCCAAACACGTCCGTTCGGTCGAACCATAGCTTGAGTACGAAGGATGGTGGCATAGATGCTCGATTAGCCAGATTTGCAAGATCAAGTTACACCCTTCGAAGAAGCTAGCCCCTGCTTTGCACGCAGTCAGAGCACGGTAGATGTCCGCCACAATGCCACCAAAAATGCGAACCTCCGGTGTTCCTCCCATTTCGCTCGGTTGGACTTACAGCATAATTTGTTGGTAAGATCATTGAAACCCCCAACGTGTCCAAACCTATTGTAGATGAAGCTTAAAGAACAAAACCCGTCGGCTAAATCTTTATTATGAACATTCCGGGCAATTTTCAAAGAGTCGAGGAAGCGATGTACTGTCACCGTCCTCAGAGATACCGGGTATTTTCCTTTCAGTGGGACCTCGGTCTTCCCAATGTAGAAGGCAATCTCCTCCAAAGTTGGGGTAAGTTCAAAATCTGGGAAATGAAATACGTTGTGTGCCGAATCCCAAAACGTGACTAACGCTCTAACCACATCACCTCGAGGAACCATGTCTAGTAACCCCGTAAGGCCTTTCAAGTACTTTTTGACCCAGTCTTGACCATCGGATCCCATGTCCTGCTACCATAATCTCAGCTCCAAAGGGATTTTATTTAGGGAAAATTGTTCATTCATCATCGTGCTCGTCCTGCACATTTATTAAGGTGATTTTATTTAGAAGAAAGAAAAATCTTTTTTTTAATGCAAGTTTTCAATTTTTGAATGAAAGAAAAGAAAAATGATTTTCGAAGTGGCCATTTTTGCAAAAACAGCCTTCCGTCGTCCTTTCGGAACATTCGGCAATTTCCAAAAATAGCAATCACCTCGATTATTTGAAAAGAAAATCTTTTTGGTCTTTTCTAAAAGTGTGGTTGGACCCGTTTAAGGGTTGCCTACGTATCCCACCTAATGGCGAGAATCAAACCTGCGTAGTTCGGTCAGATTATTTGACCAATTATTTTCAACAAAAACTGTTCCTCCTATTTTTCAAATTTTCGATTTTTCCGGGTACCTATTTTCTATAAATCCTTATTTTCCTCTCTCTCTTTTCTTTTTTTCAACAATTTTCTAATCTCGGGATTTCAGCCGGTCCGCATAACGATCAAGGACAATAAAATGCAACACATAGCATGCTCGGTCTTTTCAATACCGGGTCACCTGTCCTAGACGGACCCAACCCCTGTGTTGAGTCCCCTAAGTCAAATATGATGCAAATAATTGTCCTAGACCTATGTTCAAAATCTTATGGTTTTATGGATTGCTAGACCGTGTACCCGAGCGGACAACTCGAATCGAGGAGGGGGCTACGTACCGGTGACTCGCGGAGTCAATCGGCTTTGTAACTTATCCGGCCTCTGTTTTCTTAATTTAAGGTGACTTTTAACAGAAAGGGGAGTCTCAACCAGTAAGCACATCCCCGGGGGAGAAGAGAGGAGGGTTTTCGGCACAGTTTTATATATACAGTTCACATAATATCAAAAGCGATAAAGCACATAGCATGTTATTCAAATCATATAATTGAAGTCAAACAAAAAACGCGAACGGCAGTTCTAAGGAGCTCGAGTTCTTAAACCCTGAAATCGAAATTCAGGGTTGGATCCCCAGCAGAGTCGCCAGAGCTGTCACACCTCCCTTTTTACTACCCCACAACACTTAAAGCGTATAAATACACTTGTAGGGTATACCCCGACGCTCAATTACCCGAAACGGATAAAATAACGTAAGGAAGGAGTTTTTCCAATTAAAGGACAATCGGTTCGGGATTTTATTAGAAATTAATCAGAGTCGCCACTTGGAAATGATAATGGTGTTCCAAGTCACCGGTTAATCCCGAATCCAAGGAATTTTGACTCTTATAAATGTCTGCGAAGCAGAGATCCGGATAAGGAACTCTGTTAACCCGGGAGAAGGTGTTAGGCACTCCCGGATTCCGTGGTTTTAGCACGGTCGCTCCACTGTCGTTCTTGACTTTTGTTTGACTTCAATTATAAGTTTTAACAATATAATGTGCTTTTACGTTAAAATATTATTTTTAGGAATTTGCGGTATCGCGAAAACACGCCTCGAGTCATACCGCAACCAGTACGCCTATGACTTTTGGTGTATTTCAACTTTACTGAGATTTGGATTTGAGTCGCACCAAGTGCACACTCGTTCACAGGAAGGTATATTAAAATCGTGCCTTAAGATAGTCTATATCGGCTTTTAAACTTTGGGAGAGGTTATGAAATTCGCTATTAACCTCTCCGATTCTACTATATTATCTTACTACTAAATAGGGGCCCCGGTGTTATTCGGGCGAGGCTCGTCCCAATTCAATTTATTAAAGTCCGGTCCTATTTTTGTTTAACTACATTTGCTATGCATTGTTTTTGCCTCATTCATATTGCTAATACTATAATAATCCAGGCCCGTCGAATTCATATTATTTATTGGGCCTGGTCTTCTTTTCGCTTGACTGGATCAGTAATGGGCCAGTTCAGGCCCTAAAGACCAGGCAGCCTTCAGGTTATCGATCCATGAACCAAATAATTTCGTAGGGTAGTTTAGGCCCACGCTATACATTGGGCCCAAACCAGATTGTAATAACAGAAGATATGATACAGGTTTCATAAAGGAACAAATACTCAGAATTGGAAATAAAATCACATCACTTTTATTCATTCAGTAAAGGGAAGCCAATACATCAATTTATCAGACTACAAACTAGAACTAACAGATTGCATTCTTCTTCTTTTTACACTTTTTATTTTAGGTCAGTACTAAATCTGAGAAAGACGGTTCGGATTATAAAAGAGGCTTGAAGAACAATTAAACTAATTACCTACATATTATTAAAGCAAGATTGTAAACAGAGTTAAGATTATATACAAGTTTTATGGTGAACTAGACCTATCAACATCACAAATCCGATTCTAATTGAGCTATTTCACTACCCAGTTATTGATTTCCAAATAAACTAATTACACGATCATAGTTTAAACAATCCCAAACATTCATGGTTATAATTCAAATACTTTTATCTAAATGGCTCAAAGACTTTATCATAATTAAACCACTGATTTTAAATACGGCTTACCTCACTTATTAGATTATCAATTCAATTATGCATGAATCACTATCTAATGTTTGCTACTCCATGTTCAAATGTAGATCTATTACATTAGCTAAATTATGTTGATTTACGACATTCTCTATGAAACAGTAGTTATTAGCTATTTGATATCATGATTTGTTTACTTATGTTTTAAGTTTTTTCCTATTTAAACTAGGTGTAATATATTACTATGACTATACTACCGCTGTATCACTACTTATTACAAGGCTTTTGTTTCTGTTTTTCCTTGCTATCTACTGCAGTATACTATAAATTAAAAATGAAGCTACAAACAGATAACAAAATAATTCCAAGTCTTCATTTCTATTCAGCAAATTCCATTACAGCTTCATTACGGGTAGAAGAGTACCTGGATCACAGAGAAGAAGACCAATGAGTCTAGGGGGATAAGCAATAAGCGAAGCAGAGACTCAAGCGACCAATGCAACAGTGAGAGGAAGAAGGCACAGCACACAGCAACACAGCAACAGCAAATAAAAATCCAGATGATTGAAGCAAAAAAACCCAGAACCAGACGAAATTGAACCAAGTGCTCGATCCAAAATATCAGAAGAACACTACTGTTCTATTCCTTTCTCACTCTAAAAAAACTCTGTATTTAATTAGCCTAGGTATATCTCAGAATTGCTTAAGTTGGAACCCCCTTTCAGCCCCTTTTTGAGGTGTATTTATAGCTAACCCAAGGCTGAAACTTGGGGAGAAAGTTATGGGATTAAATCCCATTTCTCCCCCTCTAAGAATTACCAAGTTTTCACTTAAGCCCTTTTTCAGTTAACAGAAATCCTTCCAGCATGTGCTGGAAGGTTCTAAAGATTCCTTTTTATGGGTTTTTACTAGTATGACCTTAGGGGTTTGAGATTTTTACAGATTTCCCATTTTTAGGAGACCATTATACCCCTAAACCTCTGCAAAATTGCAGAAATCGGGAGCATAAGTGTCTCAATTACCCTCCTAAGTTCTAACTATTTACTATTTCACCTTTTAAATTCCCAATTGTGCCCTTAAGGGCACTGCTGATTTACTAGCCTACCTAGGTCAGATTTCAGCTTCTTTTGAACCTATTTAACTAATAGCCAGCCCTGGCATTAGTATTTAAGGGCTGGCCAGTTCTATTTTAGGAAACTATTTCAATTTTAGCCACTTTTAATCTAATTCCAGTCAATTAAGACCAAATTATTTCAATTTAAAGCTAATTGCAGGACTAGCCTGCTTTATTATTATGTTTAAACTATTTAAAACTTAGCCAGTCTCAAGTTGAGACTTGGCTTTGGCTATTAAGGCCAATTACTGAACATTTGGGCCCAAAACCATTTGCAGGTTTGGCCATTTCATGCTCAGGGCTCTAAAGAGAGCCTGGGCTAGTCTGCATTTGCAGACATAGCCCCTTTTGCACAACCAGCCACTTTTAACAGTGAGCTGTGTGTTAGGGCTTATAGAATTGGTCAACCCTTTGCAAGGTTGACCATTCTTAGGCCAATTATTTAACTTATAACCTATTTATTCATTTTCAGTGTTTTATCCTATTTAAAAACTAACCACTTTCATGGAACCTAATACTAACAGCTATAACCAATTCACCTAGGGTTCAAACAGTGTTAATCAAACACTTACACTCAACCAGAACCAATAAAACTAAATCAATTTCAACATGGATTGCATATTAGGACACATAAGACCAAACAAAATGTAATAATCAACCAAAACTCAGAGAAGGCAATTGATATGGTTGAATTTCAGTTGATTAATTCACATTATCTAATTTTATGAGACAAAGTATGAATTCATGTTAATTAAGACCTAATTACTACCAGTTCAAGTCACATGAAAGTTTGAACAACTCAGAATCACCAAGGTTCAGGGCACAAACATGCTCAGAATGTTAAACTCTAAGAACCAGCAAGTAGTAGATGAAACAGAATTCATTTAAGCCCAGAGTACACACAATAGCATAGGCATGTTAGCTAATATATCTTTTCAAGTATTAATCCTAGCCTTATGTATACATGTGATGGATCAAGATGAAGATAAAGAAGAGAAGAGACATGAAGAAACAATGAAGAGGAATCCTAAATCTAGCACAAGTGCATGACAAATAAAATGAAGATGATGAAAAGAAGAACATGGAGAAACAGTGACAAAAGAAACAAGAAAGATCAACCAGGATACTTCAAAAGCAACTTAATGTAAAGATGAGAAGAGAATGAAGTTAAGCTACTATCAAAACTATGCATTCATGACAATAGGAGAAAGCTGGACTGTAAAAGCTAAACAGATCCAAAGACTACAATATCTACAAGTTGGAGGAGGCAAAGGGAATTCAAGGTGACTCTTATGACTTAACATGATTGGTAGCAAACAATTATGAAGATGAACAAGATGAAAAAGAAGCCTAATTCTATCATAGATCATTAAAGCCAAAGGCAACAAGAGTGGCTACAGTAACTTGAACTTAATTTTAAATAGCAGATACAGATCAAAGATCATGCTTTTGCAGTGAATCAAAACTCAACAATTAAAATGACCAGGGAAAGATGAAATTTCTGAACTTATAGCAAAGAACCATAAAAACAGGACAAATAACAGATAAAATCTCATTATTAACGGGCTCAAAAGAAGCAAGCAAAGAAACCTTATGATTAATCATTAGAGAAACATGCAAGAGATGTGAAACAAAAGAAGAGACAATTATATAAGAATCTTATAACTAACATGCGAAGCATAGACTAAGAATCTACAGGATAGAAAGAAGACATGCTGAGACATTCAAGACAAGAGAAACACAGATGAAAGCAAAGAAACAAAGACAATATGACTAACACAGGATTTCAAAACCTCAAAAATAACAAAACAGAAGAGATGATCATAGTAATAAGCAAGCAACAGACATTAGATAAAACACAGAGGGAGAGGGAACGCTTAACATGAGAAAATAAACAGAAAGGTCTTAGGCTAGCATGTGAAGCAAAGGATCGAGATATCAAGAGATGCGAAAACTAATATAACACTATGACTAGCTTGTGGAAACAAAGATTGGCAAGAAACATAGGGAAACATGCAAATATATAGGAAAAGATGAACCACAGGAACAGAAACAAATCAGGAAAACAAAGATCAGAGAAGAATGAAAAGCATGTGAAAACAAAGATTAAACAACTAAAGAAGCAAATGAAATAATCAAAACAGAGGAGGGGGACTTAGCTCGCAGGGCCGGTCCCCTGAGCTTCCTATCTCTTTTTTTCTTTTTTTATTCTTTTTCTTTATTCTTCTCAGACTCTTCAGGCCTTCTTCTCTTCTTCTTATTTCTTTTCCAGACTCTTTTTTTTTAAAAAAAAATCTTTTCCTTCTCTGGTTCTTCTTTTAAGGCTTAAAGACGAAGCCTTTATGACTCTGGGTTGCGGGGGGTGTTCAGGGGATGGTGAAGGAAGGATCTTGATTGGGGTTGAATTTGGGGTCGCCGGAGTTAGGGTTCCGGCGACACTATTTTGGATATTCGAGGAAATCTGGTGAGATTCGAAGGGAACCAGTGGGGTAGGGTGATAGATCAAGTGGAGAGGGTTCTTTTGGCATTGGTTTTATGTGGTTTCTCGTTATTTGGTGGTCACCGGCGGAGTTCCGGTGACCGGAGTTTCCTGAGAATGGCTGGTTTTCTAAGGTCTCCGGAGTTCTGGGCGATGTTGATGGTGACGAAGAGAAAGGAGATGACAGAAGTGGCCGGAGACCACCGTGGAAGGTGATGATCTCCATGGCCGACGCCTAGATGAAGGTGATGAAGAAGATGATGAAAGGAGAAGAAGAAGAACCCGGGGCGGCTAGGGTTTGGCTACATGTAACAATGGCCAAAATCGTTCGGACATAAGTATTATATAACCATAGAATCCGAGGTAATCTCAACCGTCCGTTTGATGGAGATCAACGGTCTGAGAGGGGCGTTACTTATACGACGCCGTATCGTCACCCTGGAAAACCAAATATCTCTTCCGTCTGATCATTTCAAGTGGACGGCTGAGATTAATCCAGTTATCTTAATTAACTAATAAATCCATCCCTTTTTTCCCAGTCGTTAGATCTAACCTGACGAACGGCTGCGATTATTTATCACTTAATGAATCAGATCTGTTCGCTTGGGCTGAGGCGTTTGGGCCATTTGATTTAAGTCCAAAATGGCCCAATCTTATTAAACCTACCTATTTTTGTATTTTCTGATATTAATCTATTTTTATGTATTTTCTTTTATACTTTTTTTTTCTTTTTCTTTTATGGAAAATTATAAAACCTAATTTCCTATTTACTCTAATTTTCTAGTATTTTTTGGCAATTTTCTACTATTTTTTCCTAATTTCTATTACTTAACACTATTTTTGCCATTTTTCTTAAAATCTAACTAATTACATAGCCTATTAATTTCCTATCCTATATTTTTTGATTTTTCTTTTAATTTCTACTTATTCAAACTCCAAAAATATAGCTAATTCCAAACAAAGCAAGTAATTGCACTCAAAAAATATAATTATTTTAATTTTGGAATTGTTTGCTCGGTGCAAAAATCATGTGCTCACACTTAGTAAGAGGTAGTTAGTAACGATGGAATAATTAAGCTGCACACAAGTAGGCCCAAACATGATCGCAGTTAAGAAAATACAATCAAAGCTGAAAAACTAGGTAACACATTTCTTATTCTAATGTATTTAGAATAACGATAGTGCTATTTTGTTAACAAAAACACAAAAGTAAATACAGTAGTAGAGACTTCTAGTAAAGAATTGAATAAGAACAATCTTATTAATTACCAAAGTAAAGAATTACAATCCCAGATAGACATTTATAAACCGGAAAAGGTCCTGATATATCCCTTTACTTTGTTTTATTGTTCAATCCTGTCCCCCGTTATACTTTCCGTCCAAATTTACCCTTGCCGTCGATCAAAGTTCTATATTTGCCCCTATTTTAACGGCCGGGACACGTGGCACATTCTGGATACGAAAAAGGGCCTGATATATCCCTATACTTTATTTTATTGTTCAATCCTATCCCTCATTATACTTTCCGTCCAAGTTTACACATGCCCTCTATCAAAGTTCTATATATTTGCTCCTATTTTAACGGTCGGGACACGTGGCATATTTTAGGAGAAAGAACCAGTACAGAAACAAAAAAACTCGAAACCGACTTAGAACCCATGACCCTATGCTCGTTTTTCCTCTCTTAATTTTTTCTCAAACTTCTCTTAAATAAATGCTTTTAATCTGTGTAAGAGATTATCTTAGTTTGACAAAGAGATGTGGTTCAAGACATAAGCTTCATATATTCGAACAATTATATGACTAAGATAATCTCTTACACAAATTAAAAAGTTTTTATTTAAGAGAAGTTTGAAAAAAAATTAAGAGAGGAAAAAAAACGGAGCATGCAGGTCATGGGTTCTATGGCGGTTTGGAGTTCTTTTGTTTTTGTACTGATTCTTTCTCCTAAAATATGCTACGTGTCCCTACTGTTAAAATAAGAAGAGGGAGAAAAAAATGTAAGGGAGTGAGGAATAAGAAAATAGAAGTAAAGAAAAAAATATTGGTAACAAGCAAAGAGATGACAGAACCTTATGTCTTGGACCTCATCTCTTTGTCAAACTAAGATAATCTCTTACACAGATTAAAAGTATTTATTTAAGAGAAGTTTGGGAAAAAAGTAAGAGAGGAAAAACGAGCATGAGGGTCATGGGTTCTAAGTCGGTTTTGAGTTTTTTTTCTTTCTGTACTGGTTCTTTCTCCTAAAATATGCCACGTGTCCTAGCCATTAAAATAGGAGCAAATATAGAACTTTGATGGAGGGCATGGGTAAACTTGGACGGAAAGTATAACGAGGGATAAGATTGAACAATAAAGTATAAGGATATATCAGGCCCTTTTCCGTATTCAGAATGTGCCACGTGTCCCGACCGTTAAAATAAGGGCAAATATAGAACTTTGATTGACGGCAAGGGTAAATTTGGACGGAAAATATAACGAGGGACAGGATTGAACAATAAAACAAAGTAGAGGGATATATCAGGACCTTTTCCGTTTATAAACAAATATCTAACCAACTAGAAGGAATGCGATGCGCCACCATATATATGATACAGTCTGATTTTTATTTTTACACTAAAATCAAATTATTCGTTGGTTTGAACTTGAAACATTAATTAAACCAGCCTCTAAACAGATTAACCCCTGTAATAACAGCTTCCAAGTTCCAACTAACTGTGGCATATATTTGAAGTTTTATGCGCATAATTCCTCTTCAGTCGCATGTTATACTTTATCTTTTACTAGCTTAAAACATTAACTAAAGCTGATCCATTTCAACTTCTTCTACTAATCAAATAATTTGGTTTTTAAAATATTTGTTGGAAAGGAAAATATGAAAATTAAGATGCTAATAGTTGCGATTAACTAATTGTCAGTGTAGAACATAACTGGAATACCTGAATATTTAACTCATATAGACGTAATTACTTCTTCTTCTGTAGTGCCTTTGAAGGGATCGCTGCTTCTTTCGCCTTCTCATGCTGATTTTGTGTTCTATCTTAAAAAATCCAAGAAAACCAACTGGGATTTCGAATTGAACTGAAAACCAATTGGGATTTCCAAAAATCATTGCGAAATTCAGAGTTGCTTTCTTGTTCATCTAGCGCAAATACAATATTATTTGTCTCTGATACCCTATCATTGCCACAACCTTTTGAAATCGGAAATTCACGTAATCCATCATTATCTTCATATGAATTCTTCTTAAATGTTACAAATTGAGGTCGTTGAGGATTCACCCTTCGAGATGATTATAGGAAATATTTAAGACATCAAGATATGTGATATGAGAAGCAAGTTGTTCTGGTATCTTTTCTACTAGCTGGTTAACTGAAAGGTCCAATGATTCGACCGAAGATAAATCTCCGAGTGAGGGTGGTACGCGACCTTGCAATCGATTATGAGATAAATTCAAAACCTGAAGTGCAACGAGATCTCCCATAATACTTGGGATATGTCCTTCAAAACTATTACTTGAGCGTAAACTATCAAAATTCTAACAAGCTCAAACTCCAATCCCTTGGTTGCAACTGTTATGGAATCTTGGTAATATCCGTCTTTAAGATATCTTGGTGCTTCCGTTGTTTGTCCAATTGTCCTCATTGTATTGGGGAAATTTTTTTATGACGCGGCAAGACACATGGAATATGCGCAAGGTTAGTATTATGAAGGAAGGTGAACGAAAGACACAAAAGAATAAAATAGACACGGGACGCAATACGATTGCGAAACCCGTGCCTATTTGGAGCGGGCTAGAACGTGATTTCAGAAGACAAAGGATTTCAGAAGACAAAGGAAGTAGATAGGAGCACCGTATCTTTTCAAAACACCCAGAAGCAACGGGTCAAAAAGCATTTAAAGCATGGATCTGAAGGCAGAAAGGACTCTAAATTCAATCATTAAACATCCTATACGTTAAAGGATCAGCATTTATTGAAAATGATTGTGTAACGACCTATTTAATGTCATTTATTGCTCATTAAAACTTACGTTTTAATCCTCCATCTAGAGTCAGCTATAAAAAGAGGAAATTATACCCATTGTAACACACAACAGTCACTGAATACAACCTTTTTTACTATCTATTCTGATTATTGAAAGCCTACTACATTTTTTTTTCGGTCTTTTCATTATCAGTAACCCGATTTCTCTATTATTTTCTAGCTTTAATCGAAGTTCAATATTTTGGTTAAACAAATTGGTTCCGTTACCGGAAATCTGATAATCGATTCTTTTTGGAACTTGTACGTTTCATTTGTTGAGAACGTCATGTCTAACAATAACAACAACAACAACGATGTTGAAAACCAGGTCCCTCACGATCAAGGGGACTTGAACAATGATAATTTAGTTCTGTCCCTTCCAGCCTCTCCACGTCAATCTCGAGAAAGTAGCAACCGGAACATTTTGAAGGGGTTGAACAAACTCTTCAGCGCATAATCGACGCACGAGTCAGTCAAGCCCTCCAAACTTTGGTTGATCGGTTACCATCGTCCTCACCTGCCCCTACTCCTAATAACAACACTCTCGAGAATCCTCGCTCTGGTCTTGATAACACGAATGCAGGATCTCCCAGCGGACCACGTGAAGTGGATACAGGTAATGCAAACAATTCTTATTTACAAAACATGATACTAACCTTGCAGGCACAACTCAAGGAACAAAGCGAACTGATCGAATAAATTCTGGGAGTTCCCCCAGTAATTAAGGGGATTGACGCGGATAAATATTCTCAGCAACCCTGGAAGCCAAAGTGCAGCCCCTCTTCTTATTCCAAAGAAGTTCAAAAGGCCAGATATTTCAAAATATAACAGTACAACCGACCCTCGAGATCATGTGACGGCATTTACCACAGACGTTAAGGGGAACGATTTAACCAAGCAGGAATTCAAATCTGTCTTGGTTAAGAAATTTGGAGAAACACTCACGAAGGGAGCCCTAACCTGGTACTCACTCTTACCTGAAATTTTATTAACTCTTTTGCTGAGCTTGCAGATACTTTTATAAAAGCACACTCAAGAGAGCAAAAGGTTGAAAAGAGGATGGGGGACATCTTGAAGATTAAACAAGCGGATACGGAATTACTCAGAGATTTCGTTGATAGGTTTCAATGGGAACAAATGACTTTACCACGGGTACCAGATAATTGGGCTGCCATTGCTTTCACAGGCAACCTGAATGAGAAAAGTTCTGAGGCTACGAGAAAGCTGTAGGAAAGCCTTCGTGAATTTCCTGGTACTACGTGGAACAACATTTATAACAGGAACAACACAAAGCTCAGAATTGAAGAAGATACCGTGCATTCCCATGATGAAAGGAGCCGGTCCCGGAGGTTCGAAACCGAAAAAGAACAAGTAGGAGCAGGTACGATCCATATCTGGGCCTCGCAAGAAGAGATTCAAGAACTAAGCAAGAAAGTCAGCGATATGATAAAAAATCAAGGGTTAGAGACTGTGGTTCCTCTTCTAGATTTAGAAATGATAGAAACAGGCAGGACCCATATGATGATGACGGGAGTTCAAAAGCAAAGTTCGGTGGATATAATTTCAATATTACCACCTCAGAGCTCGTAGCTGTTTTATGAGGCATGGGAGATAAAGTACGGTGGCCGAAAGAGATGCGTTCAAATCCAAATAAACATAATCCAGACCATTGGTGTGAATTTCATAATGATCATGGTCATAAGACGTCGGAATGTCGGGTTCTACAAAGTGAAGTAGACCATCTATTGAAGCAAGGTTATCTCACTGAATTATTTAGTGAGAAAGGAAAGCAGTATTACATGAAAAATAGACAAGAACCGCCGAAACCCCCATCACCTAAGAAAACCGTGAATGTTATAAATGGGGGAGAAAGTATATATGAGGTGACATATCCATCTTCCAACAAAGTCTTCAAACTCTCAACTATGCCCGAGAAACGCGAACGCCAGCCGAGGGAAGAAGAAATTATTTCTTACAACGATGCAGACATGGAACGAGTCATCTCCCCTCACAACGACGCACTGGTAATATCTTTACTCATACATGATATTAAAATAAAAAGAGTCTTGATTGATCCAGGAAGTTCAGCAAACATCATCCTACTAAGGGTGTTGCGGGAGATGCAAATGGAGGGCAAGATGATCCCAAAGGCGCATACTTTATCAGGATTCAATAACTACAGCATAGTAACTAAATGAGAGGTAAATTTAGTAACTTTTATAGAAGGTATAGAAAAAGATACCAAATTTCAGGTAGTAGATCTGGAGATGGCATACAATATAATCATGGGAAGACCATGGATCCACGAGATGGGTGCTGTTCCATAGACCTTGCATCAAATTATGAAGTTCCCAACACCATGAGGAATTCGTCAAGTTTATGGGGAACAATATGCACCTCGTAGCGCCAAATAGAGAAGTTAAAAGTCAGGAGGTAAGTCAACTTGGAAGGTACATGATATCCTCTTAGTAAAGGCTACGGTAAGCACCCTCTAAGACCAACCTGTCAATTTCTTACATACGTGACATTTTGATTCTTAAGCATGATATTCATAATCGTGATTCTTGAAATAAATCGGCTTATGGAATGAAAGCACAGGTTCATGCAACACCTAAGAAGAAAAAACGTCGTATATAATTTTTGCCTCATTCATCACTAGAAGGTATATTCAAAGGTAGATATATTCGATTATAGTATATCTCAAGCAACATATAGCCAATTTGTGCAGAACTCTTCAACTGACATGTGAAAGGCCTTTCAAGTCTTATACTAGAGTTTCTGTACAAAGTTGCTAGCCTTTACTGGAAACTATAATGCCTATCGTTTGTCGTGATTTTGCTAACGATTTTAGATGCTAGGCACAAATCCTAACCTGTACCAAATAATGAGATACAACCTGCATGGCAAAAAAAGAATACTCGTAAATTCTAAGCCTAAGGTTACACATATCTGATGAAAATGCATACGGGTAGGCAGTCTACATCTAAAAGCTATATTTTCGAGTCCCGTGTATGTTTTGTTTCAGGGAAAAGGTCAGCTTACGAGTAACAACCAAAATGCTCAAGGCCTCATCCCTACAACGCTTGCACACTTGGGGATTGCACAGTACGGATAGCTTCGTGCAAGAAAGTAGACGCGGGACCATAAAAAGATACGGGAATTCAAAAACCCGTGCAAAAGATAGCTTCGTGCAAAAAAGTGGACGTAGGACCACGAAAGAGATACGGGAGTTCAAAGGATAGCTAAAATCTCCAAATAGCTACGTTTTACTCTGCAAAAAATATTTTTTAATGTTGTAGATACTTTCTAAGTCCTTTCAAAATACATAAAAATAGGACTATGGCTGCGTGCTAAAACAGACTGTAAAGGAAAAACCTTGTGTATTTTTTATTTAAAAATCTGTTGCACGAAAAACAGTTGCGTGAAAGTCATAGGCGTACTACAATGCATGTATTATTCAAAATTTGCTCAAGTTAATGAATAAAAACTTGTCCAAATTACTTTACACAAACATGTGCTTCCTATTTCTTTCATCGTATAGCACCGTTTATGAGTTTGAGACGTCTTTTTCACTAACTGCCAATATATAAAAGGGCCCTCTTTTATAATCCTCGTGTTGACAAGTCGACGAGTGAATCAATAAAGCATTTTCAAAAGGATAAAAATGCAAAATTATTCCATAAGTCCTAAGTACGAAAATAGGCAAGAATAAAATATAAAGAGGTATTAATTAATCTCTAAAATATAAAGGGTTCAAACAAAAAATCCTTACAAAATAAGAAGATTATACAAATATCCCATAAACTGGGGACTGATTCAAAAATTAGAAATCTCAACTCGCTCCTGAGGGAGTAGACCTCTCCGACGCTGTTAAGTTAACCTCCTCATTTGCAGGATTTACAGATGCTGAGTTGCTGCAGGAGCAACTCCCTCATTGGGAGGATCATCAGCCACGATCAAGTCATCAGGAGGAGAAGAAGATGGTTGGGCCATCTCAATAGTGCTCAAAACCTTGGCTAACTCAGACTTCAAGTCGAAACCTTCTTGGGTAGCCTCCATTAAGGCATCCCGACGAGAATTCAGGAAAGCCCAGCTCACCTCCGCATCAAAATTCTTCTCAAGGAGGGCATAATCCTTTTTCCATGAGGTAAGTTCGTCCTTTAACGATTGGTTTTCATTCAAAGCGGAGTTAAAGGAGACTTCCAGGGAGGCACGAGATTCTTCCAAGGCACATGGCCTAAGCCTGAGATAGGGTTTGCACTAGCTCTTTCACATACTTTTCTTTCTTGTTCAAGAGAACCTTAAGATCCCTAATCTCCTCGTTGGACCTAGACAATTGTTCAGAAAAAGAACATTCTTGACATTCCTTTTCTTTCTCCACCTCACCGAGGGAAGCCTTAACCCCGTCCAATTCAGAAGCCAAAGTTCGATTTTGTTGCTCTAAGTTATGGCTGTGCTCCTGTAAATCCGTAACCTTCTTATGAGCATCTCTCAACTGTTCTCGCCAATTAGTTGCTTTGGCATCCGCTTCCCTAGCCTTCCTTTCAGCTTCAGAAATAGCTCGGTCAGCTTCACGAGCTTTCCTCTCCAAAATGGAAATTCTCCCCATAAGTTCCGTACCTACAAGGCTGGCCTGTATAACAAATGCGTATGAGTAAATCAAGAGAAAAACTTTTTCTTAAAAAAAAAGAGATATAAGAAACATACTTTCAAAGTATTGTGAGCTATGCCGTTCACTAGAGTCAGACAACTATGGCTGTCCATTTTCCCTTTCTCAATATCCCCAATCAGGGGCTTAAGCCAGGCATCTGCCCTGCCTAACATCCTTAAGAGGCTCCTGTCTGCCAGAACCTTAAGTGTAACACTCCTCATAGCCATGCTCCTACTGCTAGAACCCTCTTCCACGCAGCTGACGGAAGGAGGTACGGTAGAGGGGGTAAAGACGGCGGTATTTGCAAAATTAAGAACATGCACGGGAGCAGAAGTTGGAAAAGAAGTGGGAGTGGGAATGGTAGCTGTGTGGTTATTTGAAGTGACAAAAGAGACTGGTGGAATAGAAACGGAAGTTGAAAGGGGAATTTCCTGCAAAACTGGGCCAAAATCACCACCCCTGAAACCTTCGAAGAAAAGGCGTTGAGTAGACTCGGGAGTGTCATTTGGAACAGTTTCTTCATCTGATATAATAGTGACGGGCTCAGAGGTACGAACAGGAAGAACTTCAGTAGAAGGAGGAGCTTCGGCTTCATCTTCTGAAATTATCAGTCGTCTCCTAGACCTGGGACGAGCTACCAAGGGTGTATCTTCATCTTCTTCCACGTCAGAATGTTCCTCAAATTTTTTCCTCTTTATTAAAATATCTCGTGACCTCCTTGAAGTTGAAGAAGTCTGGGAAGAAGTTCTAAGAGCAAGAGCCGCTTCAGCTGTCATACCTCGATTGGGAAATCCTAACAAAAAGAAGGATATAAGATCGGATATGCAAAAGTTTTTATTCTAAGCAAAGGAAACAGCAAGTGAATACTATGAGTTCTGACCCTCCAGCCACGCCTAGCAGAGATTAACCTCCAAGTACGTGCCTCCATGGTTACAGCCTTCAAAAGAGCATCGACCCAAGCACGGAAATCAGGGACTAGTTCCACATCTCCCATGATAGCTGTTCCAAAAAGCGAAACAAAAGTGTGTTAATAACAAAAGAATGGAATGTCAAAAAAATAGACACGGCAAAAAATAAAACACTTACGAGTCATGTTCCACTTCTCCGGAAAAGGCATGTTGGATTCACCAACCAGATCAACTGTGGGAACACTTACAAACCGTACATACCAACCACGGTCATTAACATCTTTAGGGTATATCAAAATCCTCTTTCCTCTAGCAGACAATGAAAGACTCTGTTACGGAAAAGTTTGGGGTGGTAAAGGTGAATCAAGTGAGGAAAGGTGAAATTTACACCTGCCTTAGTTGAAATAAACCTTAAGCATGCTACTGCGCTCCAAACCAGAGGACCGACTTGGGCTAAACAGATTTTGAAGAAGCGACAAAATTCGAGAATCATCGGGTCAATAGCATGAGAAAATCCCAGAGTAAAGGGGTAAGTATAAACACAAGAAAAACCAGGGTTGTAAGAAGAAATCCTCTGGTTAGGGTTAGGAATAACTATGGGGGTACTAGCTCTCCAATGACAATCCTCCCGAATTAAAGGAACCATTGGTTCAGTAATTATAGAGGGTTAATTATCAACCTTCTCCAACCTGAGCATTTTCTCGCAAAGAACCTCCTTATCATGCTCAAAGGACAAGTCTGATGGTACAACTTCGTCTACCGTCGGTTCATGAAGAGGTTCCGTAGATTTTTTTCCCTTGGAAGAAGGTTTGTTAGATAAATATCCCCTGGAAGAAGTGCTAGAAAGGATACTAGAACCAGATATGTCGCCCCGTATTGATCCCATACCACGAGGAGCACTAGTTCCGCCCCTTCGATGCCTTGCGGGAGAATTGGGGAATTGGTCAAGGATTGGAACTTTTCTAGGGTTAGAAGATGCCATGGCTCAGCACGTTTTTACAAATGAAGAGTAGAAGGAAGAAGTAAAGAGTTACTCAGTGAAAAGGATAAAGAAGAAGAAATCGAAGGAGTATACGAAAAACGATCGGTAAACCAGGAAAAGTAATGATGAAACACCTATAATAAAGGTAACCATTACTTCATGAATAAAGTAAAGAAAAGCCTGCAAACTCATAGAACTAGTGGAGAAGTGACACGTATATGGTGCATTAAATGGAAGGGACAACTGAAGCGTCAACACTGACATAGCATTTATTGTGACAAAAATTCCCTTTTTTAAGCATCCACTTCCCATATATTTAAATGATAAATAAATGGAAAGTGGGTGGACTATCTGTATTGGAAAAAAATTTTTATGACGTGGCAAGACACGTGGAATATGCGCAAGGTTAGTATTCTGAAGGAAGGTGAACGAAATACACAAAAGAATAAAATAGACACGTGACGCAATACGACTACGAAACCCGTGCCTATTTGGAGCGGGCTAGAACGTGATTTCAGAAGACAAAGGAAGTAGATATGAGCACCGTATCTTTTTAAAACACCCAGAAGCAACGGGTCAAAAAGCATTTAAAGCATGGATCTAAAGGCAGAAAGGAGTCTAAATTCAATCATTAAATATCTTATACGTTAAATGATCAGCATTTATTGAAAATGATTGTGTAACGACCTATTTAATGTCATTTATTGCTCATTAAAACTTACGTTTTAATCTTTCATCTAGAGTCAGCTATAAAGGGAGGAAGTTATACCCATTGTAACACACAACAGTCACTGGTATACAACTTTTTTTATTGTCTATTCTGATTATTGAAAGCCTACTACATTTTTTTTCGGTCTCTTGATTATTAGTAATCCGATTTCTCTATTATTTTCTAGCTTTAATCGAAGTTCAATATTTTAGTTAAACACTCATGGCTTTCAGATGTTGAAACAGACTCGTCGGTAAGTTATCCGTGAAGGCATTGTAAGAGAGTTTAGGAAACAGATTCTCAATTCTTGATGTTCTCTTTGGTTCGCGCAATTTATTCGATCTCAAGCTTAAAACTTACAGCTTTTGAAGAGTTCCTATCGCATCGGAGATTTGTTGTTGAGGTGATTATCTCCTAAATCAAGAACTTGCAACTCTTTGCAATTGGCCAAAGATCGAGAGATTTCTCTCTCTAGTTCATTGCTATGCAAGTTGAAGCTTCTAAGTACATTTCTAGTGGTAAAAGTTGTTGGAAGAGTCCCAGAAAGATTGTTGTGGTGCATATCCCAGAAAGAGAATCACTCGTGTTTCCAAAACATTGCGGAATTTCTCCCTTCAGATTGTTTCTTCCCAAATCTAGATTTTGTAGTGATGTTAAATAGCAAATAGACGGAAGAGTCTCTCAACTGTAACGACCCGATCAATTGTTTTGAACTTTACCATGTGGTTCGGTGGTTTGAGGACCCGATCAAGTGAAGATTTTAACTACTTATTAGTGCCTTTTAGCTTTTGTTTTAATCAAAAAAATATTTAATTGAATTCCCAAAAAGTGATGAAATATGCTTAATTGCAGGAGTATTGAAAAATGAGCTACAAAGATGAAATCCTAACTCAAGAAAGTAATGTGAACTAAAATACAAAAGGCAGGCACACAAACTCAAGTGCGGACCGCAGAATTCCATCCGCGGCCGCAAATTGTGAAGGAAATCCATTAGAAACCTAATGTAATGTGTGGACCGCACAATTATTCTGCGACTTTAGAAGCTACATTAGAGCTAAAGTATAGAGAGTCACCATTTTAAGCCTAAAAAAAATGTGGACCGCACAATTATTGTACGATTGTAGAAATCAGTCACGCGACCGCATTCAGAATTGTGCGGTCTGCAGAAGAGCCCTGCGCGGCCGCACTAACATTTGTGTGGACCACATAGCTTGATACATGCGGTATATTCCAGAATTGTGCGGCCGCAGATCCAAGCTCCTGTCAAGTTTGAAGAAAAGTGCGGACCGCACATGGAGTTGTGCGGCCGCAGAACCTCCGAAAGGGTAATTTTGTTCGAAATTTCCAGCTTTGTATAAATAGACTAATTTCACGATATTAGGTCAAGTTTTGAATATTGGAACTCCCGTAGCTGTTTTTCCTTACTGCTTTAGGCAACTTTAGCTTACTTTGGTGTTTTAACATTGAATTTTTCGTCTTTTAATATTTGAATATGAGTTTAGTTTTTCCTTCTATACCCATTATGAGTAGCTAGATTTTTAACTAGGGTTGTGACCCAACCCTAGTGTGTAAACCTAATGGGTGTTTGATTTATGGCTTGTTTATGGTTGGGTGTTTATTATTTAACCTTTTTCTTGCTTTTTATTGTAGAATTAATGATTGCAAATATTAGTTCATGCCTATTTGACTTGGTCTCTACTTGAAAGAAAGATTTAGTTTAGGAAAACTTGGCTAACAAGAATTTGGGATGAAATCAAGAGATTAATAGTCCCAATTAAAAAGTTGAACCTAGAGATAGTAAAACTCGACTTGAGAATTTTATCAATTATTTTGTTTAAGTACCAATTAAAGGATTGAATCTAGAGACAACAAAACCCGACTTGAGTATTTTATCAATTAATTTGTTCAATACCCATTTAGACTTGAGAAAGTCAGATTGGGAAAAATACTCCCTTTCCAAGAGATATTGAGTGGGTACTTGAGTGTCGATAACTATAATACTCCATGAACAACGAAATAAGATTTAAAGTTTACAATCCGTTAGGCAAATACCTAGGTAAAGGTCATAGCCCTAGGCCTTTTACAATATTTGAAAAACAACCAAAAATAATATTTCCTAGTTTCATATTTTTAGGATTGTAATCTTTAGCATAATTTTTTAGAAGTAAAAAAAATCATATTTGTGTAAGTGAAAGCTAGATACTTCACGTGCTTAGTCTAAATATATACTACTTTATCCCATTCTTATAGCTCCATGTGGAATTCGATCCCAACTCTTAGTTGGGTATTACTATTGCATTGACCATTTCATAACCTCGAATAGAGGTGTGACTTGGACGAGATCAAGGCCATGAGTATCTTCACTTTAGGTATTATGATTTGCACGTGTAGTCGGAACTGAATTTCAGGAAGTTCGGAGTTGCTTTCGAAAGAAAATTCTAATTTAGGAAAGTTCGTGTGATTTTTGAGTAAACGAACTCGAAATTGAGATTTGAAGTTTCCAACAGGTTCATGTGATGATTTTGAACTTGGGCGTATGTCTAGATCAAGTTCGGGATGACCCGGAAGCGTTTCATCGACTATTGTGGAAAGTTAGCATTTTGGAAGAATTTCATAAATTTGGGTTGAAGTGAATTTTAGTGTTATCGCTATCCGTTTGGGATTTAGAGTGTGGAAATATCTATGTATAGGGATTGTGGTGTTGGTAGCACGTCCGTATATGGATTTGGAGGTCCGTAGGTCATTTTGGGGTCATTTGGCGAAAGTTAGAGACTTGAATGTCTTTTAGAAGTTTGACCGGGAGTGGAATTTTGATATCGAGGTCGGATTCTGATTTCGGAAGTTGAAATAAGTTCTTCATGTCGAATGTGATTTGTGTGCAAAATTTGATGTCAATCGGATGTGATTTGATAGGTTTTGACATCGAATACAGAAGTTTGAAGTTCTAAAGTTCATTAAGCTTGAATTGGGGTGCGATTCATGATTTTGATGTTGTTTGATGTGATTTGAGGCCTTGAGCACGCCCGTGTATGCTATGTGACTAGTTTGTGAGATTGGACGGGGTCCCGACGGCCTCAGGTGTGTTTAGGGGTGGTTTCAGACCAAATTGGAGTGATTTGCTCCTATTGCTGTTGTTGGTGCTATTTGGTTTCCTTATTCACGAATGTGAATGGAGTCCCGCGTTCGCGAATAGGAATTTTGAGGCTGCTGAAATATGGCTTTCGCGAGCATGAGGAAGCATATGCGAGGCAGGAGTTGGGTAAGCCTTCGCGCGCGTGACATAGGGGTCGTGAACACATAGGAGAAAGAGGGAGCGGGGACCAGATTGATTGGCCTTCATGAAAATGGCTGTTGGAACAGGAACGCGAACGTGAAGGGATAATGGTCAAAGGTCCGCGAACGCGACCAGACTGTCACAAATGCGTAGAGGGAGTCTGAGAGGCAGCATTTTTTGCCTTCGTGACAACGAAGGTATTCCCACGATCTCAAAGAAGGGTCATCTGGGCAGTGTATAAGTTTGCAAAAAATGGGTTTGGCTCATGTCATCTCATTTCCTCCATGGGAGCCGACCTAGGAGCGATTTTAGAGATCCATCTTCATCCTCTATGTCAAGGTAAGTGATTCCCACCTATTACAAGTTAAATACTTGGATTATATCTAGATTTTAACATAGAAATCATGGGAAATTAGTGAAAATTTGGGGTTTTGAACAAAAACCTAGAAACTTATATTTTTGGATTTTGACCACGAAATTGGATATGGAACTTGGAATAAATTATATATTTGAGTTTATGGTGTTAATGGTAAAGTTTATCTTCAAAAATTTCAGAACCCGGGTATGTGGGACCGAGGGTGATTTTATCGACTTTTCAAATGGAGATGAAAATTGTTATAGATTGGATTATAATGAGTATTAGAGTATATATTTATGGATTTACACTTTTATTTACTAGTTTTGGAGCGTTCAACATCGGTTTGAGTTGTTTGAAAGGCTTGGGAGCCAACTATGGAACTTCAGAGCGAGGTAAGTCTCCTTTCTAACCTTGTAAGAGAGAATTAACCTCATAGGTGAATTTCTTTAATATGTGCTTCTATATGTGGGGACTACGTATGTACGGGGTGGCGAGAGTCCACGCGTTGCTACTATTATGCTTATGTCCAGGTACTCTAGGGCCCAAATCATGTTATACTTGCTATGTTTGCAACCTACTTGCTAATTTAATTGCTTAAATCATATTGAAACCTGGTAAAGGAATTGTAAAAGGTTAAACTTCATTTTTTGATCGTTAATGAAGATTTGGTATTTTCTTGAATAATTTCTATTTAATAAATTCTAAATTGGTTGTTTTAAATGTATTTTCTCTTTTGTGGAGCGGACCGAATATCTCAGTAGCATATAGATGTATCTATGGTTTGTGTCGTCCGATCCTCGGCAGTGCCCATTTTAAATATTTATGTTTTATCGGTAGTACGACCTCGACATAATTTGCGCATAATTGAATTGATTGCTCTGAAACTCATGATAATTGACCTTTCTTCATCTGCCTGAGATATAAATGGTAAATTATTAAAATTAAATTTGGAAATTTTCTATTAACAAAAGAATTGTTTACCTATTTCATGATATTGAGTTCACTGCCGTTTTATGCAACCCATGCTTAGTTATATTATTGGTATATTATTGCTGGCCCATAGGAAGTGTCGGAGTCGACCGCTCGCTACTACTTCTTCGAGGTTAGACGAGATACTTACTGGGTACACGTTGATTTACGTACTTATACTATACTTGCTGCACATTTTTATGCAGTGTGTATATATATATATATATATATATATATATATATATATATATATATATATATATACTAAACTTGCTTGTGACTCACGACACCTATGAACCTAGAGCTCTGATACTAACTTGTTACGACCCAAATCTCCCTCCGCAAGATGTTGTGACGTCATCTAGTCTCCACGGCTAGGCAAGCATAACATTTGTGGAATAATAAAATTGAAAACACAAATCTAATAGCTAACTGCAACAGATAAATAAATACTGACAAAAATGTCGCTCGGCATGTACAATAACCATCTCAAAACATACACAAAACCCTTCCAAGACTCGGAACACCATAAGTCACAAGCTTCTAAGATTTGTCAAAGTGTTCTATACATCAGTATCTAGAAGAAGTAAGGGAAAACAACACAAAGAGACAGAAGGGGACTCCGAGGTATGCGAACGCGGGCAGATGTACCTTGAAGTCTCTGGATCAGCAATAACTATGCAACTAAAAGCAAGGCTGGTAGGAGGTACCTGGATCTGCACACAAAAACATGTGCAGAAGAGTAGCATGAGTACACCACAACGGTACCTAATAAGTGCCAAGCCTAACCTCGGTCGAGTAGTGACGAGGTCAAGTCAGCCCCCCCTCACACACACACACACACACATCGATATATATATATATATATATATATATATATATATATATATATATATATATATATATATATATATATATATATAGTATAATAGAAGACTAAATTTTACAAGAAGGAAAATCATAGAAGAATAACAATATAGTACACATGAATAACAACAGGGGGTCTCCCGAGGTACTGTCTCATAGTCCCAAAAGTAGATGTGCAGGGGGATCTCCCGGGATATCGTCCCGTAGTCCCAAAGTAAATGCGCAGGGGGATCTCCCGGGATACTATTCCGTAGTCCCAAAGTAAATATGCACGGGGATCTCCCGGAATACTGTTTCGTAGTCACAAAATAAATATGCAAGGGGATATCCCCGGATACCGTCCCAAAGTAAATATGCAGGGGGTCTCCCGAAATACTATTCCATAGTCCCAAAATAAATATGTATGGGGATCTCCCGAAATATCATTCCGTAGTACCAAAATAAATATGTCGGGGGATATCCCGGAATACCATTCCGTAGTCCCAAAATAAATACAAAGTTCAAACAATGGATGAAATAGTTACAACAAGAAATCCTACAGTTTGGGCTAAGTACAAGTCAAGGAAAAATCAAGAAATCCACTAAGCATATTGCACAAAGTTAAGATAAGCATTTAAGGCACGTAGACATGCTATCCTAGGCTGAATAGAATAACTACACATGCTGGTAATACTCAAATAAGAAGAAACATGTTATTACTCATAAAAATCGGATTTTTATAATGAATAACACATGTACGCACTCGTCACCTCGCGTACATGGAGCTCACATATCAAACAGTACCAAATCATAAGGGGAGTTCTCCCACACAAGGTTAGGCAAGCCACTTACCTCGAATCAAGCTTAATCAATTGGTAACAACGCCTTTTTTCATGAATATCTGACTTTGAATGCCCAAATCTATCCAAAATCAATTACATACCATAAATATAACTATAAAAAACTAATCTAATTAATAAAATCAAGGTTTATGCAAGAAATTAGAAAATCGCCCCATAATGTTGACCCGAGCCCACGTCTCAAAATCGGGTAAAAGTCACAAAATATGAACACCCATTAACTCATGAGTTCACACGTACCAAAATTATCCAAATCGAATATAAAATCTCAATCAAAACCCAAAATCTTAATTGAAAAACTTCTTCCCATTTTCCCCAAATTTTCAAAACCAAATCCGAAATCAAAAGGTGGAATTAATGATAGATTGGTGAAATATACCCAAAATCAAGTGTAGAATCATTACCTAATCGATATCTTTGAAAATTACTCAAAATATCATCCAAGTCTGAGCTCTCAAACGCAAGTTTTGATAAAATGGCCAAACCCTCATTTTTGAAATATTATGCCCAGGCACTTCCTTCTTCGCGAATGTGGTCACACCCTCGAATGCGCGTTGAACAAAAATCCACTGACCAAAATCTCACCTTCATAGGAGGGAGTGATGAGCCGATTTTTATATGGACAAGCCGAGATCATCTCACTTAAAAGCTGCTTTTCAGATTCTGCAATACATCAAAACCTCACAGGGAAAATGTTGATTCTTGTCTACACCGGGGGCAAAATCTTTTCCCTGACTAAGACGTGCATCTTTATGGGTATATCGCCCTGAAGCAGATGCGGCGGGAAGAAGTGATATTTGGAAGTGTTGATGACTTAACATTTAGGTGAACGCAACTGACCCCTCGCGAACACGTAGGTTCCACTGCCTACTACTTCATTACGCCGGCGTGTAGAACAAAACCTTGGGGTCCCAGCTGCTCCACTTCCCTTACGCGAATGCAATGCTTTTCAAGCGTTCGCAATACACTGCCTAACAAACCTTCACGAGCGCGGCCCCCAATTCGCGAACGCGAAGAACAATCTTCCTCCTGCCTCCAGGTCCTCTTCGCGAACGCGAAGAAGGAAACCAACAACTGGAAAGCAGAAAATTATGCAATTCTCCCAAGTCTAAAAATGTTACGTTAACCACCCGAAATCAACTTGAGGCCCCCGACACCTCAACCAAACATTCTTGCCAGTCCTAAATACTATACGAACTTATTCGAGACCTCGAAGCGCCTCAAATAACAACAAAAATACGAATCACCCTCCATTCCAAACTTAATGAACTTGAAACTTCTAAATTCTACAACCGATGCCGAAACCTATCAAATCACGTTCGATTAATCTCAAATATTGCACACAAGTCATATTCAAAATTACGGACCTAATTCAACTTCCAGAATTAGAATCCGACCCCGATATCAAAAAGTTCACTTCCGGTCAAAATCTCCAAAAATTCGACTTTCGCCTTTTCAAGCCTAAATCAGCTACAAATCTCAAATTCATAGTTCGGACACACTCCTAAGTTCAAAATCACCAACGCAGCTAAAAGAACCGACGGAACTCCATTCCGGAATCGTCTTCACACAATTCCGACTATGGTCAAAATCCTAAGACCTAGGCTTCCGTTTTAGGGACTAAGTGCCCCAAAACACTCCGAAACCAAAAACAAAACATACGGGCAAGTCACATTGGTAGAGACAGATACAGGAAAAGCAAAAAATAGGGGATTAGGGCTATTAATCTCAAAATGACCGACCGAGTCGTTACAGTTATAGATAGATTTTATATTTTTTTCATTTTAACAGAAAAAATACTTTCTTTTTATGTAGAAAAAGTTTTCTTTTTTTTAATTTCAACCAAATGAGTATTTTCTTTTCATGTTGTAGAAAGAGTGATATTTGGAAGTGTTGATGACTTAACATTTAGGTGAACGCAACTGACCCCTCGCGAACACGTAGGTTCCACTGCCTACTACTTCATTACGCCGGCGCGTAGAACAAAACCTTGGGGTCCCAGCTGCTCCACTTCCCTTACGCGAATGCAATGCTTTTCATGCGTTCGCAATACACTGCCTAACAAACCTTCACGAGCACGGCCCCCAACTCGCGAACGCAAAGAACAATCTTCCTCCTGCCTCCAGGTCCTCTTCGCGAACGCGAAGAAGGAAACCAACAACTGGAAAGCAGAAAATTATGCAATTATCCCAAGTCTAAAAATGTTACGTTAACCACCCGAAATCAACTTGAGGCCCCCGGCACCTCAACCAAACATTCTTGCCAGTCCTAAATACTATACGAACTTATTCGAGACCTCGAAGCGCCTCAAATAACAACAAAAATACGAATCACCCTCCATTCCAAACTTAATGAACTTGAAACTTCTAAATTCTACAACCGATGCCGAAACCTATCAAATCACGTTCGATTAATCTCAAATTTTGCACACAAGTCATATTCAAAATTACGGACCTAATTCAACTTCCAGAATTAGAATCCGACCCCGATATCAAAAAGTTTACTTCCGGTCAAAATCTCCAAAAATTCGACTTTCGCCTTTTCAAGCCTAAATCAGCTACAAATCTCAGATTCATAGTTCGGACACACTCCTAAGTTCAAAATCACCAACGCAGCTAAAAGAACCGACGGAACTCCATTCCGGAATCGTCTTCACACAATTCCGACTATGGTCAAAATCCTAAGACCTAGGCTTCCGTTTTAGGGACTAAGTGCCCCAAAACACTCCGAAACCAAAAACAAAACATACGGGCAAGTCACATTGGTAGAGACAGATATAGGAAAAGCAAAAAATAGGGGATTAGGGCTATTAATCTCAAAATGACCGGCCGAGTCGTTACAGTTATAGATAGATTTTATATTTTTTTCATTTTAACAGAAAAAATACTTTCTTTTTATGTAGAAAAAGTTTTCTTTTTTTTTAATTTCAACCAAATGAGTATTTTCTTTTCATGTTATAGAAAGAGTACTTTCTTTTTCGACAAAAAAAAAGAGTATTTTCTTTTTAGTTATGGAGCACAAATTTTAATGTTATTTTTTCGTAAAAAAGTAAAGTGGCATATTTGTTCCTTTTGCTAAATTTTTTTTACTCTCTAACCAAACACAAAATAATTTCTACTCACCAACCAAACAAGGAAAAATAAATGGTAAAACCACTCATTTTTCATGAAAACATTTTCTAGAAAAATATTTTCTATAAATAATATTTTCCTTAGTACCAAACACACCATAAGTCACTAATGTCTTGGCGTAAGGTTTTACTCTTGATAGATACTAGATAGAAGTACTTGGGTCTGTAATGAGTATGATGGTGCATAATTTTACTCCGAGTGGAGTTTTGATTCACAATCATCAGTGTTAGTAATTTGGTACCACCTATGTAGGAGGTTTGTAGTTTTTTCTTAAAGATTTAACAAAAGTTTAACCTTAATAGCTACTTAAATGTAGTAAATAATAGGATTTTCTTCTCCAATGATTAAATTATTGAAACAAACGGCCATATCAACTTGCCAATTCTTCTATCGAATATAAAAAGCCTTGCTAACTTTAATAAGCTGCAAAAAACAAAGGAAAAGAATAATATCACAACAGTTGTGTAGTTTTGTTCTCATCTTGAATACTTCAATTTATCTGCATGCAACTTGCCCCTCCTGTTCGCTATCCATCTTTCTATTCTATCCTTATGATCCATCCATCTCATCAATTTCACTTCAGCTGCAGAATTCCTTGTCCAAAATACTTGTTAATGTTTATCCATTAATATTACTATTATGATTTCGACTGAAGTGACTAATAAATTGTCTTCTTCTCTTTTCCTTTCTTTTTCTGAGCCGAGAGTCTTTTGGAAACAGCCTCTCTGCCATTTTGGGATAAGGGTAAGGTCTGCGTACATATTACCCTCCCCAAACTCCACTTTGTGGGATTTTACAGGGTAGTAGTTGTTGTTGTTGTTTATCCATTAATCAATGACAACAGAAGCATTTGCATATAACTACAACTTTAAGTGGATGAGCATTAACGTACTTCTTTCTATGTTTTTCTGTTTCTCTATTTGGTCCGCTTTTCTTGCATCTTAGGCCACGGTTTTACTTTCTAGGGTGATTTATGTCAAATGAAAGTCGAGTTAATAAAATAATTTAACATGTTCTTGAATCTTGCTCACGTTGTTGCAAAACTAGTGCAAATGAAGCATGAAAAGGTTAAATATTAACTTTACCTTTTTACCTTATATGTAGATTTTGCTTTCCTTTTTGAACACTGTAGTGTAATCTGGCCTTAACCAATTTTCCTTCCTCCAAAGAAATTTCAACTTAAAATACACGATATTTTTCACAAATTGATCCAACTACCTATTTATAAGCACGTTTTGTCTGTAAAGCACTAGGAAAGCCAAGTAAAATTATGAGCAAGAATTGACCATTTCCTTTCACTTTGTATTGTGTGGATTTAATTCCATATCAAGAAAAAATTCAACCAAAGATACAAAATTTCGTTCCTATATTACATTTCAAAAATACGGGTCACCTGCCACGAGTAATCACAAATTACGAAGCAAATGATATGACGCCACATGGGAGGAAACCATAAATATATCATTTATTATTATAAGTGGCAAAAATGTTCTCTGCCCCTCAAACTCAAAAGACTGGTTTAGTATATCAATTACTACTATCTGCAGTCTGCTCCAACAGCCTCACTGATTGACTTATAACCATCCTTTTCTAAGCAACGAGCAAGTTCATCCTACAGAAAGAGATAGTGTTGCAATATGTGAGCAGAATGTTAACTCATCTACATACAAGAGTAGCAATAAACAAGATATCATAGCAAGTCGCAATATATAAGCTCTCTCTTTTGCAAACAAGACTAGGGTAAAGGTAACTAATAGGCTTGCGGAGGATTAAGCAGCTTGCATCAATAGCAATAGTCTAATCTCAAATATGATTAAATTGGAGTAGAATGTGCATTTTTCCTTTTGCATCACTAATACTCATGAAGTAAAATCGAAGACAATGCGACATTTACAACCATGTTCAGTGCATCCATCAAGCATAATGTCTATGAGGAGAGAAGCGATTATAAGTTATGACAATTTCCAGGTTAAAAACACCAAATAGTACGCAACATAATGTCGGTGAAGTCCCCCAGAAAAACTGCTGCACCCCCCCACCCCCCCCACCCCCCGGATAAGTAGGTGGTAGGAAGTATGCAAAACCACTAAACAGGGAGCTATACTTTTGGATTGATTCATCTAATGCTTGATGTCATTCTAGTATAATGAAATAAGGGATGGATTATCAGTCCTCTATGTGGTTGTATTTTAGTTCGGTGGATTTGCACACACTGGTATATACCTAATACCTTGTGCATGGTATATACCTAATACCTTGTGCATGGTATAAAAGCAAAACGGATGCTTAAATTTCTTATAAATATTTTGAGACTTAATATTGTTACCCATCCCAAAGGGTATATCTTTATCCCTTCATCCCTTATCCCTCTTCTCCACTGGCCCTGTCGCCCCTTGCAGTTTCCCCGGCCCAAAGAAAATAGAAAAGATTTCTCCTTTCTTACACCCTACCTAATCATTATTCTATGGACAAACTTTTTAAGTTAATACTAGCCAAAAAAAATTCGACCCCAAAAGAAAAAAGAAATAAACTAATAGCAAAAAAAGAAAAAGGAAAGGTCCTAACATGCATTTCAAAAATTCTCTTGCATCTCGTTCATGAACTCGAAAATCAGCCTTAGTCCCATGATCGAAATGCAAGAGATACTTTTGAAATGTATGCCCAGAATATCTGTTATAATCAGGGTGTACTATCTTGTACCCCATCTTTACTATACTTTGTACATATTTATAGAAACAAAACAAAAAGAACATATGATACATATTCAGAACTCCAAAATACTTCATACCAATACCTTTATATCGGGGATAAGTGCAGGGCCTCCATATGCAAATGCTGTATAAAGCTGAACAAGAGTGGCACCAGCTCGAATTTTCTTGTAAGCATCCTTGCCACTGCAAGAAATGCATAATACAAGTATTTAAGTAGATACCACAAAATCTAATCAAGGACGCTATTACTTGTTACAATCATGGACAAGGGAGTAGTGTACCTGCTAATACCCCCAGTGCCAATCAGAGGAATCCTTCCCTGTTAGAACAGGCATATTGAGGTTATCTGTCGCATCAAATCCGACACAGCAGCTTGCACAAATTTCTATATAAGGGGATAACAGAACATACCTTAGTCAGAACGTACATCTCCTTCAGTATATTTGTCGACATGTCAAAGAGTGGCTTCCCACTCAAGCCACCAGTCTCTTGAGCCACAGGGTTTTGACTTATGGAATCTGGTCTTTGGACAGTAGTATTTGATATAATCTACAACCATCAAGCATATGATGTTGGTATTTATTGCTAAATAATTAAACATTTTAGCAGAATACGGAGGTCAAACATGAAAAAAAAAAAAAAAGAGAACATAAACCTCGCTACCCATATCTCTATTTCTGCTTTCTTTTCTTTTGAGGAGTAGGGTGGACATGGGGGGAGGTGAGGAATGCTCCTACCAATAGTTATTACTCCATGGATACACACTTAGCATTTGAAGTAATGTCAATGCCACAACTTATTTATTTTTACAAGCAATGGTTCAGGTAAGAACTTCAATTCCCACTTTACTTGATGCTTAGCTTGATCCCTGGAGCAACCACGAGGCATATATAACTTGTTGGAGGAACTTACAATATCCAGATGAGAAAGTTCTGTTTCTCACTCCCCTTTTTTGGTTGCTAATACATCAATATTTCTTATTATTGGAGATTGGCACCACCTTAGTGTCAGTTCCATGAAAATCCTGATACATTATACTAAAAAAACCAGGATCTAACAGTTCAAATGTGAATATCATAGAATTAGTGACCAGTCAATCCAGTTCTCTGTGTCGGAATGTTCTCCAATCCGAGTTCCCAAAAAAAATTGTCATAGCATGTATCCTTTTCCTTGTACTATATTCATATGTCCTCCCAGTCCCGAACTCTACAAATTTTAATAAATAGTTTTGCTCCTCTAACTATAAAAAGGACAAAAATGTATCTCCCTTAGTCCGCCATATTTTCCCTGCAATCTTGTTATATGGAAGTATCCTATTATTTCACTTAGAACGTTTATAGTTTTTGCACGCTCTGAAGTCATATTTGTGTACATAATACAAAATTACAAATGAAAGGTGCTTGCACCATCCAAGTTGGTAACAATAAAGAAAAAGAAGGAAAAGTGTTAAAGCATGTCAAGCTTCATAGTGTTGATGATAAAATTAAGTAAACAAAAATGTGCTATCTCTAATACCTTAAGCTCTTAGATGAGATGGTCACACACTTCAACATGGAACAAGAGCAGGCAAAGGTCCCGGGTTCAAGTCTCATCATTACTAGTTAGTAATAAGAATTTAACGTGTTTGGCCATGAAAAAGAATATGGCGCACATGTGAGAAGGCTTGTTGAAGATATAATTAAGTAAATAAAAGTGTGCTATCTAACAACTTAAGATTTTAGACGAGATAGCCACACATTTCAACAATTTAAATATTTTGTAAGTTACACATTTTCTGTCAGAACTATTATTTAATTAATGTTAACCTAAATTTGGCTACTACCTTACAATATATTCTATCATCGGTGGGAATAAGAGTTGTAGTAGATGAGGCAGCAGATCTTGTAACTATAAGCTATTCTTCAGATCAATCCAATATCTTAACCTCAATAGCGAACAAGTAAACTAGCATTACATGTAACCTTCCCTTCGCTTAACAACGCCCTTCCTGCTAGCCATGATAGTAGCTGTTAAATTTTTGGACCAGAAGAGGACAACTTCCCCTATTCTTAGCAGTTTCTTCAAGTTACTTCTGATATTATTCTAGTTGTTATTGAAAGCGACTGCCATTTGATGCTGAACAGTCTAACTGGCATGTATCCATAAATATACAAGGTTCAGACAAATTGTTTGCAGATAAACACAAACTTCAAATGTCTCTATAAATTATTTGTAACAACTGAAATTTTGCTTTTGTCACTAGATAGAAAATAAAGTTTCCATCAATAACATGTCCAGGACTGAAAGTGATCAGTAAGTAGCTTTAACAAACAGGAAGCCACAATTAGTGGATTTCAAGATTGTTGAAAGTTGAATGTTATGTCCACCATTAATTTGAGGATAAGGAAGCATAAGGGTACATTGCAAGCTCCAAGAATGACTCCATAATTAATGCTATGAAGACAGTCCTGGGATCCTCTCAGACTCCAAGTAAATATGCAAATATGTGACAAATGAAAGGTTAAACCAAAAACAAAACCGCCATGACTATCAAATAGTAGTGACCAAGAAAGAGACAGGAAATGGAGGGAATGCAAGATTCCTTTGATGAAATACTTTGGAAACAATTTCGAGCTTCAGAAAGTGGGCAACAATTTGACCAACGGGGATGCAATTTGGAGCTTAAAAGTCTATAGATAGAGAGGATAATTTGACCAATTAGATCGGTTCAGAAAAGTTTACACCCTGAAAGCTTGAGATTTTTGGTAGGATGAAGTAGACACCCTTAAAACTTTACTACGTTTAAGCCTACAACTGCAAATGCAGAAACTATATCTTCCCAGAAGGGATGTGGTAGCACAGTAAAAACGGAACTAAAGCAATCCATCCATGAGATAACCAATTTGCTCATACAGTGAAAGGTGGGAAACCAAGTTAACTTAGACAACCCAAATTCCTAAAACCAAACAGAGCAATTTACTACGGTCAATGAAAGCTGGGTAAAGTTACCCACAAAGGCACGGCACAGGAAAATCATGGATTTTAAAGCCACAAATAGTAGGGTGCTGCCAATTTGGAAGATATGACATAATCATCCATATAACAAGCAGGTTCTGGGTTTTCAAAGTTGAGCTGCTCGGCTTTTAATGATTAGGGCAGCCAGGTGCACAAGGCATCCCGCGTTCACGCAAGGTCCGGGGAAGGGCTGCACCCTAAGGAGTGTGATGTAGACAGCCTAACCTAATACAACCATTAGTGGCTGCTTCCACAGCTCGAACCCGTAACCTATAGGTCACACGGATGCAACTTTACCGTTGCTCCAAGTCTCCCCTTCCGGCTTTTAATGATTATTTGAGGATATATTAAACAGTGAACCTCTACATGGAACAAACAACCTCTACATGGAACAAACAGTTTGTCACTATAGGTTTTGTTAGATGTCCTAATCCCATGTATAATAGGTTTATAATATGTCCTAGTTTGATATGTAGTAGGAGTAGAATATGTATTATAAATAGGGCTCATTGTATCATTGTCAATACATCAATAATATATTTTTCTCCCGTGCTTTCTCACATATCAGAGCTATCGTGAGATATTTATCGCTGTGCGTAAATTCCAGCGACTCCGGGAAGAAGAAAAAAAAAAAAAATTTGGCAAAACAGCTCTGCCCGCAAGGAAAAAAATCGATATCCGTCGGTGTTGTGCAAAAACCAACACCACCACGAGGTAGATCACCTTCCGGCGACCAAACCAGTGAAATTTCTCCGGCAGAAACTCTGCCACGCGCCCACACGCGCCGACAGAAGAACTTTCCGGCGAGCGCGTGACAGCCACGCGCCGGCGCGTGTACCCTCTTCCGGTCATATTTTGCCTTCGTTCCTTCAGGGCAGTCGGATCGGCCTCCAATTCCGAGCACATCCATATTTTTATTTTTTAATTCCGACCACTTTGATTTTTTCCGGCTACTACACTGATTTTTCCGGCAGCTACAGTACTTTTCCGGCAAACACAGTGTTTTCTTCCTCTGTTTCAGAGAATTTTCAGTTAATTCTTTTGGTTATTTGGTGATAATCCAACCATGTCTTTGGGAGTCGATGCTTTCGGGTCTAGAAACCCGGGTTCTGGCAATTCCGGTGTTATGATTACCTCAGAACCTTTAATGGGAGGTTCAAATTACTTAGATTGGGCTTCATCTGTCGAGTTGTGGTGTAAAGGTCAAGGAGTTCAAGATCACTTAACTAAAAAGGTTGGCGAAGGTGATGAAAAGGCCATAACACAGTGGGAGAAGGTCGATGCTCAGTTATGTAGTATCCTGTGGCGATCTATTGATTCCAAGTTGATGCCCTTGTTCCGTCCATTCCAGACTTGTTATTTAGTTTGGGAAAAGGCTCGTAATCTCTACACTAATGACATATCTCGTTTCTATGATGTAATATCGCGAATGACAAACATGAAGAAACAAGAATTAGATATGTCTACTTACTTGGGACAAGTTCAGGCAATCATGGAAGAATTTGAGACGTTGATACCAGTTTCTGCTAGTATTGAAAAAGCAACAAGAGCAACGACAGAAGATGTTTCTAGTTCTTACACTCGTTGTACTCCCTAATGGCCTTGATTTAGTACTTGACCAGATTTTGGCTAGTCCGACTGTTCCCACACTTGATGAATTATTCTCTCGATTACTTCGCCTTGCTGCAACGCCAAGTCACCTAGTGAGCTTATCACAGACACTTGACTCATCTGTTCTTGTATCCCAATCAGTGGACAATCGGGCATCTCATACTATGGAGAATAGACGAAGAGGAGGTCGTTTTGGAAGATCTAGACCCAAGTGCTCTTATTGTCATAAACTTGGACACACTCGTGATGTATGCTATTCTCTACATGGCCGCCCACCCAAAAATGCTTATGTTGCTCTGACTGAGACTACAGATAACCAGGGATTTTCTTTATCTGAAGCGGAGTATAATGAGTTCCTTCGATATCGAGCAAGTAAGAAGACATCTCCACAAGTAGCTTCTGTTGCTCAGACTAATACTTCTGTTGCTGGTAATTCCTTTGCTTGTGTTTCCCAGTCTAGTCCTTCTGAACAATGGGTTGTGGACTCAGCCGCTTCTGATCATATCTCCGGTAATAAATCACTTTTGTCAAATATTGCATATTCACAGTCTCTTCCCTCTATTACTTTAGCCAATGGGTCTCAAACCAAAGCAAAAGGAGTTGGACAAGCGAATCCCCTACCCTCTGTCACTCTAGATTCCGTTCTTTATGTCCCTGGCTGTCCTTTTAATCTTGCATCCGTTAGTCGTTTGACTCGTGCCCTTCACTGCCCTTCACTGTGGTATATATTTTATTGATAATTCTTTTATTATGCAGGACCGCAGAACAGGCAGACGATTGGAACAGGACTTGAATCAGAAGGGCTATACTACCTTAACTCCCTCAAATCCTCAAGGCATGTCTAGTTACAGATCCTCCGGACCTAATTCACAGACGTTTAGGACATCCAAGCTTATCCAAGCTTGGAAGATGGTGCCTAGTTTGTCTAGTTTATCCACATTAGAGTGTGAGTCATGTCAGCTCGGGAAACATACTCGAGCTCCTATCCTCGTAGTACTGAGAGTCACGCAGAGTCTATTTTTTCTTTAGTTCATTCTGATATATGGGGTCCTAGTAGAGTCGGTTCAACCTTAGGATTTCGTTATTTTGTTAGTTTCATTGATGATCATTCACGATGTACTTGGATTTTCTTAATGAAAGATCGTTCTGAGTTATTTTCTATATTCCAAAATTTTTGTGCTGAAATTAAAAATCAATTTGGTGTCTCTATTCGCACTTTGCGCAGTGATAATGCCTTATAATATTTATCCACTCAATTTCAACAATTTATGACTTCTCAAGGAATTATTCATCAGACCTCTTGTCCGTATACCCCTCAGCAAAATGGGGTTGCAGAGAGAAAGAATAGGCACATCATTGAGACTGCTCGCACACTTCTCATTGAATCTCATGTTCCGCTGCGTTTTTGGGGCGATGCAGTTCTCACAACTTGTTATTTAGTTAATCGGATGCCTTCCTCTCCCATCCAGAATCAGATACCGTATGCAGTATTGTTTCCCCAATCACCCATATACTCTGTTCCCCCTCGTGTTTTTGGGAGCACTTGTTTCATTCATAACATAGCCACCGGAAAAGATAAGTTAGCTCCTCGTGCTCTCAAATGTGTCTTCCTTGGTTATTCTCGTGTTCAGAAGGGATATCGTTGTTACTCACTTGATCTTCGTAGGTACTTTATGTCCTCCGACGTCATATTTTTTGAGTCTAAACCTTTCTTTACCTCTTCTGACCATTCTGACCCCCTTGATATATCTGCGGTCTTACCTATACCGACCTTTAAGGAGCCTACTATAGCTCCTCCTTCTACTTCCGCCACAGAAGCCTTACCCGAGTCTCCTATAGCTCCTCCTTCACCTTCCACTATAGAAGTCTTATCCGATTCCACCAACGATAACTTTAGTGCCACCACCTAGTCCGGGTCAACCTTCTGCAACTCCACCTCCTGACTTATCGTCGTCGTCCGCGCCCAGTTGATTCATGTCCTGATTCATGTCCTGTGCCTGTCCCTGCTAATACTGTAGACTTATCTCCTCTTAATCAGCCGATTGCACTTCGGAAAGGTATACGGACCACCCTTAATCCTAATCCCCATTATATCGGTTTGAGCTATCATCGTTTGTCATCACCCTATTATGCATTTCTATCTTCTTTGTCCTCTGTTTCCATCCCTAAGTCAACAGGTGAAGCATTGTCTCATCCAGGATGGCGACAGGCTATGATTGACGAGATGTCTGCTTTACATACGAGTGGTACTTGGGAGCTCGTTCCTCTTCCTTCGGGTAAATCTACTGTTGGTTGTCGTTGGGTGTATGCAGTCAATGTTGGTCCTGATGGTAAGGTTGTTCGTCTAAAGGCTCGTCTTGTTGCCAAAGGATATACTCAGATATTTGGGCTCGATTACAGTGATACCTTCTCTCCTGTGGCTAAGATAGCATCAGTCCGCCTTTTTCTATCCATGGGTGCTGTTCGCCATTGGCCCCTCTATCAGTTGGACATTAAGAATGCCTTTTTACACGGTGACCTTGAGGATGAAGTTTATATGGAGCAACCACCTGGGTTTGTTGCTCAGGGGGAGTCTCGTGGCCTTGTATGTCGCTTGCATCGGTCACTTTATGGTCTAAAGCAGTCTCCTCGAGCCTGGTTTGGTAAGTTTAGCACAATTATCCGGGAATTTGGCATGATTCAAAGTGAAGCTGATCACTCTGTATTCTATCGGCATTCTACCTTGAGTCTCTGTATTTATCTAGTGGTCTATGTTGATGACATTGTTATTACCGGCAATGACCAGGATGGTATTACAAAATTAAAACAACATGTCTTGCAACACTTTCAGACTAAGGATCTGGGCAAACTAAAGTATTTTCTGGGTATTGAGGTTGCTCAGTCTAGCTCAGGTGTTGTGATCTCACAACGAAAGAATGCCTTAGATATTCTTGAAGAGACAGGAATAACAGGTTGTAGACCGGTTGACACCCCGATGGATCCGAATTCTAAACTTATGCCAGGACAGGGGGAGCCTCTTAGCGATCCTGCAAGATATAGACGATTGGTTGGTAAATTAAATTACCTTATAGTGACAAGACCCGACATTTCCTTTTCTGTGAGTGTTGTGAGTTAGTTTATGGATTCACCGTGTGATAGTCATTGGGATGCAGTTGTTCGCATTCTTCGGTATATAAAATCAGCTCCAGGCAAAGGTTTATTGTTTGAGGATAGAGGCCATGAGCAGATCGTTGGATACTCAGATGCTGATTGGGCAGGATCACCTTCTGATAGACGTTCTACGTCTGGGTATTGTGTCTTGGTAGGAGGAAATTTGGTCTCCTGGAAGAGCGAGAAACAGAATGTGGTTGCTCGATCTAGTGCAGAAGCAGAATATCGAGCGATGGCTATGGCGACATGTGAGTTAATTTGGATCAAACAGTTGCTCGAGGAATTGAAATTTGGTGAGATTAGTCAGATGGGACTTGTTTGTGATAATCAAGCTGCTCTTCATATTGCGTCAAATCCAGTGTTCCATGAGAGAACTAAACACATTGAGATTGACTGTCACTTTGTTAGAGAAAAGATACTCTCGGGAGATATTGCTACAAAGTTCGTGAAGTCGAATGATCAGCTGGCAGATATTTTCACCAAGTCCCTCACTGGTCCTCGTATTAACTACATATGTAACAAGCTCGGTACATATGATTTGTATGCACCAGCTTGAGGGGGAGTGTTAGATGTCCTAATCCCATGTATAATAGGTTTATAATATGTCCTAGTTTGATATGTAGTAGGAGTAGAATATGTATTATAAATAGGGCTCATTGTATCATTGTTAATACATCAATAATATATTTTTCTCCCGTGCTTTCTCACAGGTTCAATGTCATTAATTTTTTTCCTCCCTTCCGGATAGGTAGTCAGAAACAAATTAGATAATGTCATCAAGAATCTCCAGACAAGCCGTTACGAAGCGCCATCAGCCCAGGTCAGGCGACCCGAAAGGACCAGACATAAACCACCCGCTAAAAAAACGGTAAATAAGACAAGCGATCAAGCTGGCAAGTTAGGGATACAGGATGGATTTTTCCAGGCTGTGTGAACTTCCTCATATATTCAGCCACATGTGCGGGTGTGAAAGGATTTTATGGCCTCGGTCATTCTTCTATGAAATATCGCTTCTATCAATCATTCCATTTCAGAATCACCAACACCAAAGTGCTCAAAATCCAACGCTAAAGGAATTACTAATAAAATAACACGAAAAAGAATACTAAAAGTTTTCTTTCAAAATGTACCAGTCCATCCACACGAAGAGCAACAGCCACCTACAATAGTACAAAGCAAACAACCCATAAGAACAAAATCAAAAACTACTATGCCTCAACCCCAAGCTAGTTTACATGAGTAGAAAAGCTTCCATACCGCTGCAATATCTTCAAGATCTTGTTTAGATAAATCTGGAGCAATTTTCACAAGTAAAGGCGGAGGTCCTTCCTCACCCCACTGCATTTCATCACGAGCTGCTTGAACCTAAATAAATGCACTGAAAGGACTTAATCTAGTACTTGACAAAATGGTGGCACATATTACCAGAGATAAATTACAACAATGAAACGGAAAGGCAACATCTCAGGCAAAAACCTTCTTCACAAGATCCTTCAACTGCTTTCTTCCCTGAAGCTGGCGTAGTCCTGGAGTATTTGGGGATGAGATATTAATTACCTAAAGCAGTAAAGGAGAATGAATCAGTCTTATAAGCAAAGCGAGGTAAGGCGTCTCCAGAAGCTGGTAGAAAATGTCTCCTTTCATCAAGAGATTTAACTTGGAGAAAGTTTACCCAACTGTTCTCACACAAAGAAAAATTACCATGTTTATTTTTCATTTTATCAAATGATGAAATGGAATGAAAGCATTGCCAGCAATATCTCATGTACAGAAAACAAAAGGAAACACAGAAGAACTTAACAAGTTTTTAGTCCATAATTTTTTCTGGAGTTCTTTTTTTGTTTTTTTTGGGGGTTGAGTGGGGACTGGGGGGGGGGGGGGTTTGGTGCCTTGCTCCTTCAAGCAGCAAAATGGCAGTCTAATACCTAATTTCTTTCATTTTATATGATAATTAAATGATAAACAAATTTATAGACATTTGTAGAATTTATATCACAAAAGCAAACAAATTTACACACAATGTGAAAACAAAAAGGAACACCAAACAGGCGTAACCCACGAGACATGCACAAGAATATACAAGTAAAAGAAACATTTCATTTCAGAGATCTACCAAGTAGTCAGCATACTGAGATAATGTATGGACTCCTTGCACATAATCTGCTGCAGCGTCTTCACTTGTTTTATTCTTTCCGAGGTTAACACCAAGAATACCAGGACCAGCTTTCCCTCCATGCTTGACTTCATCTCCTGCTGGAGATGAAGTACTAGATGTTTCCAACTTTCTCTTACCATGCTGAGCACCCAATCGTTTGGCAACCGCAACGATTCCTTCACTATTGAAGCCACACCTATTTATTATAGCACTGCCACCAATAAAAGGATTCTCACTTTTTCAACTTTCAAAAGCAAGCATTTTGAGTTTCTAATATTTGACAAGTATCAAGCCTTCTAATTATTACAATAAAGGAAATGAACTTCACTGGAAAACCAAAAAACATAAAAGCAGTTCAAGCTCAGACAACATAATAGATCTTGATAGTAACATAATCTGATTAGACATACATTCTTACCCTTCATTTGGCAACCTAAATATACGTGGTTTTGGGTTGCCTTCCTGTGGAATGGGAGTTACTGAGCCAACCTCAACAAAGCCAAAACCTAATCCAAGCAATCCTTCAACAGCCTCAGCATCCTTGTCAAAACCAGCAGCAAGACCAACAGGATTTGAGAACCTTCTTCCCCACACATCAAGGCTCAATATAGGAGGATCTGGCCTCTTCTCCCTTGGAACCCACCCTCGGGCTGCAGCAGAGACTGCCAGTTTGTGAGCAACCTCTGGATCCAGAAACGCAAAGAACGGATTTACAAGTTTTGTTGCTGAGAATAGCCAGCCACTGCATGTTTTTTGAAACATAATAAATGTTATTTTCACATAAACCTTGTAATAAACAACAGCCGACCAGAAATAAAAAAGGGGATCGAATTACAAGTAACATGCTCAGCCAAAGGGAAAAGGGAGAATCGGAAGGGGTTCAAAGTACTTATGTAAGCCAACAAGATGAAAAAGATTGTCAAAAGAATCTCATAAACCAAACAGCAAATACAAAAGATGCCTATGTGTATGATGATGAAAAATCTTTTATACATATAACATCCGAGTAATTCAGACAAACAAGCTCATAGAAGCACACCAAAATCCTTTCAGTATTCTGCCTCGGCAAGAAAATCTAGCTAATTGAAGAAACCATCAGAAAGTATAGGCAATCAATTCTCTCTAATTTAGAAGCACCATGCTCAAACCCCAAGGAAATAAATATTTACAGTTGATTTTTTGGAAATGTGATGCACAGCTGGCCTTCAAAAGAAGAAGGAAGAGCCGAGCACGGAATGCAGCTCCTTTGGCACTAATGTCGGTATTTTGAAGGAAGTACAACATATAAAGGAAGGAACTGTTACCTTTCTAAACAAAAGAGCTTCCAAAGGATCAGAAAATAAAATTGTACAGTTGAGAGCTAGTCTTTTCATTTTTGGTAAAATTTTGGAGCACCCACGAGGTTCATGTTAGTATAAATGACTGGGTGACAATAGAGAACCATACAATGCATGTTCTCTACCTTTTGTGTACCACTTGTATAAGGGGGTTTACCCATATCAATAAATTCATTACTTTATCAAGTAAATAAATTAATATACAATGGAGCAAGTTCTAAGATAGCATTCCCATGAAACATCCACCACACATATACTCTCAAAAATTCAATTTTATGCCAGCACAAGTATGATGCACCAACTATCATTATTTTATCTTTGCATCTCACAAGCAACTTAGGAAAGCATCTTTTAGGTTTTTATAGGCCGTGTTATCAAAGGCGTGCGTAAAGCATGTTTAAGCCCTAAAGCGAGGCTCAAAACATGTTGAGCGCTTCGCCTCGCTTAGCGGGCCTTTTCAGTGTTGTCATCAAGGCTCTAAGGCACACTAGAGGTGTCACTAAATAATTGATATTTCACTTTATCGTAAATTTTCTTCAATTTCTTTGTCCATATATTTGGTATTCATGCCTATAGATATTAGTCTTGAACTACACATACATATTTGTACTTTTTCTCCATTTGCACTTTTCTTCATTAAAGCTCACGCTTAATTTGCGCATTGCGCTTAAAGCCCCATCAGACCTTAGAGCTTTTTTGTGCTTTCGCTTTTAATAATACTGTTTATAGGTTGTTCCAACTCTTACTAAGAGTATTACTTCCACATAAACAACGTAGAGATCATCTCCAACCCCCAGTCCATACCCCTCTGAAAAAACAAAAAGACAAAAAGTCTAACCAAAAACAGATGCTGGTAGCTTTACTATCTCTCTCCCCGTGGCCTGAACCTCCTATAGTCTAAGATGCTGACTGCTCTTTGAATACTGAGTTCTTCCAGTTCCATATGAATTGAGACCTAGAAAAAAAAGTTAAGAGCTAAAACTTACAAAACTACTTTGTCAATGTATTGCTAGCCCCTTTAAAACAGTATATGCATTAGAACTATCAAACATTTTTTATTGAATTTATATGGTAAACTCCCTCAAAGATGCTGGTGTTATAGTCATCTGTGGCCCTTTTCCCACTTTCGATAATATTAACCGCACAAAAGTATAATGTAATATTATGTTCTCTAGCCTACCGAAAATCTAATCAGCTAGGCATGCAAGTAGCAAGCAATTTACACCAACAATACAAACGAAACAAGAAAGAACTCTTCCCTCTCTCATCATTGAAACTTTTGGATCCTTCAAGTTTCTCCAATTTCTTTCTTCCCATAATAGCAAAAGATACAAGAACTAGAAGTGTTTAAAAATCTATTTCCCTAACTCCCAACTTGCCATCATCTCTGCCACAAAAGTTTGGTTATATCTTCGCCCTTCCAATTTTCTTTTAAATTTTAATATAACTAATTGCAACAAATCTCCGTCTTCGAGCCACCCTCTCAATGGAAGTCCTAATATTTCATGGGGAACTGTCCACTTGTCCTACCTTGCATTCGTCACTCTGTCAATATTGTATGTTGTGCAGCTCCCAATCAGAATTAGTTCTGACCTTCTCATGTTGATACACAGTCCAAACATTGCCTTGAATCATATGAAAGTTCTGAAAAATCTCTATCCTATACGGTCCAGAGTTCATATAAAATCAATGTATCATCTGCAAATAAGAGGTGTGAAACTAATACCCACCTCCTGCGCCTCTTATTCTATATTCCCTCTAGTAACCACCTATAAATATCTGGTTCTTTCGAATAGTTTGCTTGAAGCCTTCAAAATCCACATCACTTACCACTTTGGCAGAAAGAGAGACAAAATGGAGAAATTTTGCATCATTCAAACTCTAATATTCACATTATTGAGTTGATTATTTTATGAGGACACATTACTGAGTTATAAGTCCAAAATTATCTCTGAATTGGAATCCTACTACTCTTGCCGTTGGTTAAGTCTCCTATCTAGATATGCTAAAGTATACAAAAGAATAGTAAGCTTCACGCATCCTCTCGAAAATCATAACCCATATCGGAAGAATGGGTTTGGATGGTTAGTTGCAGCTATACTAAGATGTAAGCGCACCATTTACTTTCTCTTCATGTGTGTGCTTGTGTGCATGTGTGTGTATATTCAACCAATGCACCAAAAAACAATTACACCAGATCACCATTTAATTTACTTTGTTTGGTTCACTACGGGATTCGTGAAAAGAAATCTATACACAACACATGCATTTATTTGTCTCTCAACAATTCTACAGCCAATGCTGTAAAAGGTAATATCTCAAAGATTTAAATTACCAGAAGGTGGCCTCATCAACCGTACTTGCATAAGCTCCCCCAGCTATTAGTAGACCAATAGTGGCTCCTGTAAACAACCTTCCCTACAGTTTTAACCAAGATGCTGAATTAAAATACAAGAAGAATCGAGAAGAAATTACTAAACCTTGCAAAAGCCTTAGTAAATTAGAGCCCTGACCTCAGAGGCGATTATCATATCCACCTTTAGGCCATCAATATTTATTAAAATCGGGAAATTTCCAGATTAAACTTCTAATATTCTCGAGAAAAAGGGTAAAAGTTTTGAAACTCTGTCTGGAGACAACCCATAAGACCAACTGCAGCCTTCGAAACTCAAGGATAATGTGTCCGCCTTTCTACCCTTCTCGCTTAAATACCAGGCTTACTCAAAAAATTACATCCTTATTCCATTTAAATACAAACTTTGGCCATTTGGGTCACTCAATTTCATACATACAGATTATTTAGAAAACGTTTCCTGAAGTTTTCAGCAAGACAATTACTCTAGTATCATAAGAGTACTCTAAGTTGACAAAATTAAAGATACAAAATTGTAAAACCAAGTAGAAGGGATAGAAAAGGAAGTACCTTTTTAGAAGAATGAGGAATCTTAGGTGGAGGAATAGGGGGAACATTAGCTGAAGAAGAAGTGCAATAATGTCTGGGAACAGAGTTTGGTTTTAGCTTACGATACAAGCTTTCTCTAATCAATGCAAATCCAACCCTTTGTCTCATTTTCTTAAACAAAACAAAAATCAAATATTTAACAACTGAATAAACCCTTCAAATTACTACTCAAAAAATGCTCGGTATATTGGACAAACAAAAGAGAGACAGCAACTGTTGTTGATACTAAGATACAAATGACTGAAAAGGGTATTTGGGGCACAAAAGCGGAAGCGACAATGGGAGTGTACAAGGTGGGGTATTGGGGTTGGGGGGGTGGGGGACTGAAGGTGGCTTTGTTTTTTAGGGAAGATGGAAGAGGTTTTAGCACAGTTATGAGACACAGATGAAAGGGGAGAGCAAAACCCTTTCTACTTTTGTGTACTCATTTCGGCTTCAGTATATTGCTTTTTCGAAAAGTTATTTAAATTTTTGTGCTTAATTTCTTTTACACTTTTTTCTATATAATAGCTACCAGACGTGCTCAGTGGCAATAAATTTCAAATAATGGGTAATTTAGTCATTTGATCATGAGATACAGGGAGAAATTCAAAAATTACGAGTGGTCGTTCAAAAATAGCTCAATTTCAAAAGTAATTAAAATTTAATTATTTTTCGTGTAAAGATAAATCTAGCAAAAATATTGTTCAAAACCTGGAAAATACGTCAGTATATTATGATGGAGTTCAAGCATAAATATACTTGAACTCCAATATATTATACTGCAGTTACAGGATAAGTATGCTAGAACTCCAGCATAACAGGATGGAGTTCCAGCATAAGTACACTAGAACTCTAGCATAATATACTGGAGTTCCAACAAAGTATATCGGTCCAGTATAATATGTTGGAAGTTCATATACAAGTACTCGAATCTCCAGTATATTATGCTAGAACTTTCTGTGTGTTGGAGTTCCATCATAATATGCTGGAAATTCATACACAGGTACATCGAACTCCAATATATTATGCTGGACAGATCTTTGTTACAGTAAAATAGTGGTTATTTTTCATTGACTTGGTAAATGCTGGCTATTTTTTAATGACCAGTCCGAAAAATGGCTAGACCATGGTATTTAATGGAGATACGTCGCTTTTGTTCCTACAACCACCGCTTGATTGTGTAGCTCTTCCTCTTCCTTCGATCCTTTTCCCCTGAGTTCTCTCTGGTCTTCTCAAAGGTACTTTACCCAGTTTATTGTTGGCTTGCCTTCCAAATCTTGTTCTTTCCCTCTTTATTTGTATGTATGATGATTTTTGGCATGAAGGAGAAGTGTATAGGGCACAAAGGAGAGACAACTTGGAGCTCTCCATGAGAAACAAAGGTAAAGTTTCTCTATCTCTTTGTTTCCTTCATGTTCTACGTCTCTTCTTTCCTTTTTTTCCATCTCAAGTGTTGCCCTTCTCTCTGTTTCATTCTAACCGTGGAATGCATGTATCTTTGTTGATTCAGCAGATTTAACGTGGTCGGAATTTCTTGGTTGACTGTGTTACTTCAATTTCATCAGAAAATTTCAAATATGCAAATTCTAATTTTTCTATATAATAGAAGAACTAGCAATTTCGACATGCATGTTTAGTGGCAAAAAATTTCAAATCAAGGGTAATTTAGTTATTTGATCTATCAGGAGATATGTGGCTTCTAATTGTACAGCCACCGCTTGATTGTGTAGATCTTCATCTTCTTTCGATCTTTTTCCCATGAGTTCTCTCTAGTCTTTTGAAAGGTACTTTTTCGAATTCACTTTTAGCCCCTCTTCCAAATCTTGTTATTTCCCTCTTGATTTGTATGTATGACGATTTTTGGCATGAAGAAGAAGTGTATATGGCATAAAGGAGAAATAACTTGGTGCTCTTTATCATAAACAAAGGTAAATTTTCTATATGTCATTGTTTTCTTCACGTTCTCCGTATCTTCTTCCTTTTTTTTCATCTCAGGTTTTTCCCTTCTCTCTTTTTAATTCTGATCGTAGAATGCATGTAACTCTGTTGATTTAGCATATTTAACGTGACCGAAATCTCTTGGTTGATTGTGGTAACTCCAATTTCATCAGAAAATTTCAAATATCCAAATTCTAATTTTTCTATATAATATAAGAGCGACCGGTTTCGACATGCGTGCTTAGTGGAAATGAATTTCAAATCATGGGTAGTTTAGTGATTTGATCTATTAGGAGATACGTGGCTATGTTCCTACAACCACCGCTTGATTGTGTAGCTCATTCTTTTTTCCCGATCATTTTCCCATGAGTTATTTCTAGTCTTCTCAAAGGTACTTTTCCTAGTTCACTGTTAGTTTCTTTTTCAAATCTTGTTCTTTTCCTCTTGATTTGTGTGTATGATGATTCTTGGCATGAAGGAGAAGTGTATAGGGCACAAATGGGAGACAACTCGGAGCTCTTCATCAAAAACAAAGATAAACTTTCTCTATCTCTTTGTTTCCTTCATGTTCTGCGTCTTTTCTTCCCTTTTTCCCATCTCAAGTGTTGCCCTTCTCTCTGTTTAATTCTGATCGTGGAATGCATGTATCTCTATTAATTTAGCAAATTTAACGTGGTCGGAATCTCTTGATTGACTGTATTACTCCAATTTAATTTCTTCATAAAATTCCAAATATTCAAATTTTAATTTTTCTATATAGTAGAAGAGCTACCAGTTTCGACATGCGTGATTAGTGGCAATAAATTTTAAATTATGGGTAATTTAGTCATTTGATCTATCAAGATATACGTGGCTTCGGTTCCTACAGCCACCGCTTTATTGTATAGCTCTTCCTCTTCTTTCGGTCCTTTTCCCATGAGTTCTCTCCTATTTTCTCAAATGTACTTTTTCTAGTTTATTATTAGCTCCTCTTCTAAATCTTATTCTTTCCTCTTGATTGAATGTATGATAATTTTTTGCACGAATGAGAAGTGTATATGGCACAAAGTAGAGACAACTTGGAGCTCTTCATAAAAAATAAAGGTAAATTTTCAATATCTCTTTGTTTCCTTAATCTTCTGCGTCACTTCTTCCTTCTTTTCACCTCAGGTGTTTCCCTTTGTCAAACCTCCTTTTGGCGTTACCACACCCCGCGAAGGATGTGATAAAGGGAGTTTTTTCCAATTAAAGGACAATCGAGACGAGATTTATTTATTTACTTCATAGTCGCCACTTCGGAGATTTTATGGTGTCCCAAGTCACCGGTTTAATCCCGAATCAAGGAAATATTGACTATGTTTAACAGTTTGTGCACCAGAATCCGGATAAGGAATTCTGTTAATCCGGGAGAAGGTGTTAGGCATTCCCGAGTTCCGTGGTTCTAGCACGATCGTTCAACTACTATACTTGGCTAAAATATTTGATTTTAATACATGTTTAACCTATAGTGCAATTTTAAAATTATTTACCATTTTTTGTTAAATTTTTTTGAAAGTGAACGTCGTATAAGAACACGTTTTCGGATCACGTCACATGAAATGCACCCGGATCCTCGACACATTTCTATTCAACATTTTTGGATTTGGATTTGGGTCACATGAAATGCACACCCGAGTTTAGGAAAATAAAATTATTATTAAAAAATATGTGTCCTAGAGAGACTAATGTATCATTATTTGGGAAGAAGCCGTGAAAATTCACTAAATGGCCAACTCCGAAATCTATCCAATTATTACATCCTTTTATTGAAGGCCCCGCAATTTATGTGTTTTGTTTGGCGAATCACGCCTCATTTATTTTAAGGATATCCTAAAATGACTACATTTCTACTTAAATTTGTCTCTATAATAAAGAAAGAAAAATCCTAATTAATTACGAGCTAAAAAATGTAGTTCACTCATTTAAATTGAGACAAATATTAATGGAAAGGAATTTAGCTTATACAAAAAATTGATTAGGAATTTCGAAATTTGTAAATAAATACGAAATTTGACAACTAATATTCGAAAGAAATTAATTAGAGCAAGACTAAGGCTCGCATATATATATATATATATATATATATATATATATATATAATGGGATTATTTATTCACAATCACTTGAAACTAGATTTATCTCATTTATTTATTTATTTATTCTAAAAAATAAAATCCTAAATTAACCGCATTTTTTAAAATTAAATTCGTCTTTAAAAAAGAAAAATCCTAATTAATTACATTCTTTAAAAAAATGTAACATATTAATTCTAGATTAAGACAAATGTTAACGGATATAAATATTACTAAAATTGAAATTAAAAATAAAATACGGTATTGACAAATAATATATACAAATTAAACTAATTATCCTATAACTCGTTTAAACTCATATTGTTAGGTGACTTGAACAATTAAAATTAACTATTTACGATTATTTTAAAATTATAATTAATGTTAATCACTTATGTTTATTCAAAAATTTATTAAAACTTAAAAGTTATCTTGTCTTGTTTGAATTCAAATCATGCCTTAATGCCTAATTCAAGAAAGTAATTCAAATTCATGCTTTAACTAAATTTAGCTACATGATTACAATTAACCTATTATTGACAATATTAAAACCTTCATAGTTAATGAACTAACCAGTTTTACCAATCGATTCACTGAAGACTCAACTTATGTTATTTTTCTCTTATTCTAATTATTAAACAGTTTGATAGTAATAATCATACTTACACATATAATACCTAATAACCAAATTAAAGTAGAGTATTATTTAGTATATTACTACAAGATGCCTAATTATGCAAAACGACAGAAATTTATAGAATAATAATACATCAAATAACTTAAATACAATCGGTAAAAGAAACAAAGAAAAAACTAAATTAAAATTTCAAAGTTCTATTCTTCATATATATTCATGTTTTCACATTTCAGCTTACAATATCGACAAAGTTACAATCATATACCTGATGTTGGAAGCAAAAGAAAAGAAAATCAGCAGAATAGTATGCCACACAGCAACAGTAACAACAATGGAAATAGAATAGTCCAGTAACATAGTTTAACAAAACCAGTAACAAAAAGAAGAACTTAAGAATATATTTTGCTAGTTAAAATTTAAACTCTCTTTTGTTCTTCAAATTTTTGTTTCTTTTTAATTCCGTGTTTTTTAATCTGTTTTCAAAATCTCTCTAACTCTTAATTCTTTCTTCTATTTTTCTCTCTCTCTCTTTCTATTCTTTTCTTAATTCTCCTCTATGAATTCTCCCTACTCTCTTCTTGTTTTTTTTTTCCATTCTTTAAGTCTTGCTCTATTTATTCTAAAAAACAGACCAATATATGACAATTAAATAAACAAAAGAAATATTCCACCTTCTTGATCCCCACAATCACACTACTATATTTTAATTATATTTTAGTTCTCACTACATTGTGTTTTGTTCACCACCTTTAATTAAATAAATGTATTATTCTCCACTATCAGATATCTTGTTCCCCATTATATTATTTTATTAATATTTTAGTAATTAGTGATAATGCACTCAAATTAAATAATTGTCTATATTTTAATTTTCAAAAATACCCCCAAAGTTACTAAAATTTACTATTTTACCCTTATCAGCTATAACCAATTCACCTAAATCAATCGACCAAAAATATAGCAACTATAACCAATTTCTGAATCAAATTTAATCAACATACTCAAACTAAATGAAGAACAACAAGAATCAATTTGAAATTATTTTGAACAAAATTCTTGACAAATATACTTTCAGATTCAACAATAATAACAAAAATTGAAAATAACAAATAACAAATAAGCAAACTTTAATCACTAAATTCAAACTCAACTTAACAAGATCAAACAAAAATTTAAATTTCTAACTTAGATCTAAATTTTAACACAACAATAAAACATATTCAAATCAATTAAACTTCAAATTAATTCTAACAACATTATAATCAAGATAAAGGATTCAAGTGATTAAACTAAAAATATTTCTGTATTAAAACTAAACAAAAACAAATGAATAAAGCAAACTGAAGTAATAATCAAGAACATGATAAACAACAAGTAAGAAAATAATTAACATATATACACACACCTGGGGTAGAGAGACTGTTTCCAAATAGACCCCCGGTATCCTTCGCTCCAAGAACTTCCCACCTTGCTCTTGGGGAGACTCGAACTCACAACCTATCGGTTGGAAGTGGGGGTTGCTTACCATCAGAGCAACCCCTCTTGTCATATACATAATATATACATATATACATATATGCCTAGGATATATATATATATATATATATATATATATATATATATATATATATACGCCGGAAAAACAAAGAAAAAGGGGGGGGGGCTGGTTCAACGGCCAGGTGGTCGATGGTTGCTGCTGAAGGCGTCGTTTGGTGATGGTCGCTGGACTGGTTGACGACGGGACGTTGGTAGTGGTGTCGAGGCTTCTCGACGGAACTAGAGGGTGCGTTTGGGGTGAGAAAATGAAGCAGCAACAATGGTTGTTTGTTGTTGGTTGGCGACGGGTTTGCTGGAAGGGAAGGGGCTGGTTCGACGCTGGATGCTTGGAGGCACGACTGGTTGTGGTCGTTGTGTTTGGTGGTCTTACGGTTGGCGGCGGCTAAAGGGTATGCGGGTGGTTGTCGTTGTTGGTGTTGAAAGGGTGTTAGTCCAGTAGGGTGGTGGTCGTTTTGAAGTCCGGCGGTGAGGCGGCAGTAAGAGTGGTCGGAGCTGTTGGGGCTATTTGGTTGGAGAATGATTGAAGGAGAAGAAGAGAAAGAGGGGGCAGGTAGTGTGAGGAAGAAGGGAGAGTATGAGAATAGGATGGAGGCTTTGTGTGTTTGTGTTGTGTTTTTAGGTTCAGGGTCATTTTTGGTGTATAGCAGAATAGTAAATGGGTCATGGGTGTGGGTTATAGGGTTTTGGTTGGGTAGAATAAATTTGGGCCTAGATTTTAAGTTTAGGAAGAGGCCCAATTCCGAATTTATCTTCTCTATTTTTTTTTTACGAATTAATAAGACAAAAACGCTAAGATTAAATTATAAAAACCAAAATTATCTTAAAAATAATAATTAACTCCTAATAATAATTATCACACAAAATTAAACATCAATTAAAATAAAATCACACAATTTGGACATTAAATGCTTAAAATACAAAAATACATATGTTGTGATTTTTCATTTTCGTAAAACAAACTTAATTATTCTTAATTGTAAACTTATATTGTATATGCAAATGCAACATATTTTTGTATTTTTATTTATTTAAATAAATAAACATGCACAGATATATACAAATAATACAAGAAAAAAATAACACAAAATTCACAACAATTACAAGCAAACAAAAATTATTTTATTTTGAATTCTCTAGGAGTAATTCATATATAGAGTAAAAATTACGTGCTCACACCCTTCTCTATGTTTAATTCTGATCGAGGAATGCATGTAACTCTGTTGCTTCAGCAGATTTAACATGGCCGGAATCTCTTGGCTCACCGTGTTACTCCAACTTTATCAAAATATTCCAAATATCCAAATTCTAATTTATATATATATAATATAAGAGCTACCAGTTTTGACATTCGTGCTTAGTGGTAATAAATTTAAATCATGGGTAATTTAGTCATTTGATCTATCGGGAGATACGTGGATTTTGTTCCTACAACCACCGCTTGATTGTGTACATCTTCCTCTTCTTTTTATCCTTTTGCCATGAGTTCTCTCCAGTCTTCTCTTCTCAAAGGTACTTTTCGTAGTTCACTGTTAACTCATTTTCCAATCTTATTATTTTTCTCTTGATTTGTATGTATGATGATTTTTGGCATAAAGGAAAAGTGTATAGGGGATAAAAGAGAGACAACTTGGAGCTCTTCATCAGAAACATAGGTAAATTTTCTCTATCTCTTTGTTTCCTTCATGTTTTATGTCTCTTCTTACTTTTTTTCTCATCTCAAGTATTACCCTTCTCCCTATTTAATTATAATTGTAGAATGCATTGAGTAGATTTAACGTGGTCGTAATCTCTTGGTTGACTGTGTTACTCCAATTTAATTTTAAAATTCCAAATATCCAAATTTTAGATTTTCTATATAATAGAAGAGCGACCAGTTTCGACTTGCGTGCTTAGTGATAATAAATTTCAAATCATGGGCACTTTAGTCATTTTATCTATTAGGAGATAAATGGCTTATGTTCATACGACCATCGCTTGATTGTTCAGCTTTTCCTCCTCTTTTGATCTTTTAGCAGGAGTTCTCTCTAGTCTTCTCGAAGGTACTTTTCCTAGTTTACTTTTAGCACATCTTCCAAATCGTGTTGTTTCCCTCTTGATTTGTATGTATGATGATTTTTGGCATGAAGAAGAATGTATAGGGCACAAAGGAGAGACAACTTGGAGATCTTCATCAGAAATAAAAGTAAATTTTCACTATCTCTTTGTTTCTTTCATGTTCTGTTTCTTTTCTTCCTTTTATTTTATCTCAAGTGTTGCCCTTCTTTTTGTTTAGTTCTGATCGTGAAATATATGTATCTCTTTTGATTCAGCAGATTTAACCTAGTCAAAATCTCTTAGTTAACTGTGTTACTCCAATTTCATCAGAAAATTTCAATTATCCAAATTCTAGTTTTTCCATATAATAAAAGAGATGTTAGTTTTGATATGGGTGCTTAGTGGAAATAAATTTCAAATCATAGGTAATTTGGTCATTTGATCTATTAGGAGATATGTGGCTTCGATTCCTATACCCACTGCTTGATTGTGCAACTCTTTCTCTTCTTTCGATCCTTTTCTCATAGGTTCTTGAGTCTTCTCAAAGGTATTTTTCCCTCTTGCTTTGTATGTATGATGATTTTTGGCATGAGAGACAACTTGGATATCATCGGAAATAAAGGTAAATTTTTTTCTATCGCTTTGTTTCTTTCATGTTCTGCGTGTCTTCTTCCTTTTATTTCATCTTAAGAGTTGCCCTTCTTTCTCTTTAATTCTGATCCTGGAATGTATGTATCTCTTTTGATTCACCAGATTTAACGTGGTCGGAATCTCTTGGTCGACTGTGTTACTCCAATTTCATCAGAAAATTCGAGTTATCCAAATTCTAATTTTTCTATATCATAGAAGAGCTACCAATTTGATATGCATGCTTAGTGCAAATAAATTTCAAATCATGGGTAATTTAGTCATTTGATCTATTAGGAGATATGTAACTTCGGTTCCTACAACCACTGCTTGATTGTGTAGCTCTTCCCCTTCTTTCGATCCTTTTCCCATGAGTTCTCTCTGATCTTCTCAAAGGTACTTTTCCCTGTTCACTGTTAGCTCCTCTTCCAAATCTTGTTTTTTCCCTCTTGATTTGTACGTATGATGATTTTAGGCATGAAGGAGAAGTGTATAGGGCAGTAAGGAGAGACAACTTGGAACTCTTCATCGGAAACAAAGGTAAATTTTCTCTATCTATTTATTTCCTTCATGTTCTGCGTCTCTTCTTCCTTTTTCCCATCTCAAGTGTTGATCTTCTCTCTGTTTCATTCTGACCGTGGACTGTATGTATCTCTATTGGTTCAAGAGATTTTACGTGGTCGGAGTCTCTTGGTTGACTATGTTACTTCAATTTCATCAGAAAATTCCAAATATCGACATCCTAATTTTAAAATTCGATGTAGCTCTATAAACTTCAAAAACTAGATAGTGGATTCTATACTTAGATATGGTTGCAATTTTTTAATACAAACGATTTTCTCATTATAAACTTGGTTGCGATAGGTTTTATTTGTTTCCACTCACGTATGTTGGTTTCATAGCGTAAGTAACATGAATTAAAGTATACAAACTTTCAACACAACCTTTGATAGTTTGCTATTTGTGTAAAATATCTGCTCTCGACTAGAGGAAACGATATTAATGAAGAAAAACTTATATGTGTGGCAAATGGGTGTCTATTAATCCATGTTATTGATTCATTGCTTGTGTGTCTATATACTTGCAGTTCAGTATTGCTTTTCCCGTCTCCTAATAGGTATATATAAAACATCGGTTTTTCATTATGAGTAAGTTTTGATATTTTATGTATGAATTATCCTTTCGTTACACTTATAAGTCTTACAATAACCTCTCTTCATTACTGCTTTGTTATTATACCTACTTCTTTTATTCCTTTTTACACATGTTTCTTCTCTATTTTGTCGATGTTTACTGAAAAATTATTGTTTAGATTGTTAATAAACAGTTGGTATAGAAGTAGCGATCGTTGGTAAAATTGCTTTTGAATTTTTTGACTTGGTGTTTTGTGATTTTTCCTTATGTCTACTAGTTTATGCCTCTTTATACACTTATTTCAACCATAACGTCGTGATGGATAGAATTCTTCAATTTCATATAATAATAGTGAAAACTTTCAGTATGGAATTACTTCATATCCCTACTGCTTTACGGGGAATTTGGAAGAGTAAAAGAAACTATTGTTTGGAGGAGGAAAAAAACTGAAAGCATCATGTTTCTAAAATGTTTAAGTTATCAAATTTCCTAGATTTATGTCATAATAGAGTGAACAACCTTACTTGAACCGGACGAATAAAGAACATTTGGTTCATTTTGGAAAAATCATGAAAGAACCATAACGAATTTACGAGATATATTGCATAACATTTTGTGTTTATTTGTATGAATGCATAAGGCCATTTGTCCGTTTGGACCACTTAAACTTGTGATTTATGTATTAGTATGTGATTTTATATTATGGTATCGTCTTTCATGTAATATATGTTCTATTTGAGACAGTCCATACTCTTAGACTCATCATATGGTGTATTATCAGCAGGGGCGGATTTAGAGGGCGCAGGGGTGTTCACCCGAACACCCTTTGCCGAAAAATTACATTATATATAAGGTAAAATCTGGTTTTTACCTCTATATATTACATTTTGAACACTCTTAACATTATACAAAAGTGTAGTGTAATGGTCAAGGGTGTTCAAAATTTATATAAGGTCATGAGTTCAATTCCCTCTATCTACAATTTTTTTTTTTGAACACCCTTCATGAAGGTTCTGGCTCTGCCACTGATTATCAGTATGTTGTGTCTTTATATCTATTTCATGTATTTATGCAGTGTTGTAATATTTCTTCTCCTACTTCATATTTTTCCTAGCTTACAGATTGTTGTTTAAAGGTGCATAAGTGCTTTAAATAATGATGTCTATTACTTAGTTGGGCTTTATGCTGCAAAAAGGAAAAAAATAAATTAGAGGGACATATGTAGGAATGGGATGCTATATCATAAATCTACTAGTATTCCTCCTTGTGAGGCAAGACTCATTTCTATCCCTAACTTTTTAGTCTGCTTCTGATTAGAGGAGTTAATAGATTAGCTCGATAATAGAGTGTTGTGGTTATTTGTTGATAGTTGACTATTTACTTCCAACCATTGAGGTAAATAGTGATTGAACACTTCCCATTGGTTTTTATTTTCTGTACTTCCATGTATTTATGAAGTCTGATATAACCATTTGCATTAGTAATTTTTCTAACTAATCTTCTAGAAAACTAAAATAGCTCTTTGGTGAAATGCTATAATTTATTTGAAATTTCGATGACAACAAAATATAAAGTGATATTGGAGAGTTTTAAGCTACTATCTTAATATCTTCTAAATTGGGTTCATTTTTGGTCCAATGATTTCTGCAGTTATCTTGTGATATCACATTTTCTATAGGATTCTATGCATTCTCTATGAGAAGGTTTTGACGTGTGTGCTTCATGGCAAAAATTCAAACTATGGATATTTTTAATTCCTGTAGTAAGGCCTTTAAGCGCCAACACAAAACTTTTTACTTTTCCTTTCGACCTTACTCTAAAATGTTATAGATCTTTGTTATACAAATTATAATTAGTGATGCAGTTAGAATAAGTGAGCTGAACATTCTTATTACCAACCTTTGATAGGTCGCCCCCGAGTTCTTTATTCCGAAGGGCATGACCCTGTAGCAGTACGTTTCTTGGTGGGTGATGAAAATGTTCTTTTCCTAATCTTCCTCTTCCATGAGGACTGCTTATAGCCAGTGGCGGATCCAGGGGGGCGCAAGGGTGTTCACCCGAACACCCTTCGCCGAAAAATTACACTGTATATATAAGGTAAAATCTATTTTTTACCTCTATATATTAAGTTTTGAACACCCTTAATACTATTCAATAGGTACAAATTTTTTTTTTGAACACCCTTCATGAGGGTTCTGGCTCCGCCACTGCTTATAGCCTGAGTAAGCGTCCAAGAAACTTAGCAGTTCATGTTTGGCCGATGCATCAATGAGTTGGTCAATGTGAGGTAGTGGGAACGATTCCTTTGGGCATGCTTTGCTCAAGTCTGTGAAGTCCACACACACCTGCCACTTCCCATTCTTTTTTTAACCACTACCACGTTGGCACCCATTTGGGGTACTTTGATTCCTTGATGGCACAATTTTCTAACCGTTTTTCCACTTCCTCGCACACTGCATCATTGATAGAAGAGTTGAATTTATGCTTGATCTACCTTACCGGAGTATGGAAAGGGTCAACGTTTAACTTGTGCATGGCAATCCCTTTTGGGATGTCCGACATAGCTGCATAGCTGAAAGCAAAATCCGCGTTAGCTTTTAAGAATTGACTGAATTTACATGGGTCCTGGAGTTTATAACCTATATAGGCCTTCTTCATATGATCGTTGGTGTCTAATTGAACGGGGTTGAGGTCTTCTATGGTCGACCTTGCGGCTTCGACTATGTAGGGATCTTTGGTACCTTCCCCAATCTCGGTATGCCCTGACCTTGATCCTACTGATTGCTATGCCTCTTTTTATTTATTCTTCATTTTTTGAGAGGTTGTGCTTTTTCTAAAGCAATACGGTAGCAATCCGGGGATGTACACTGCTCTCCTCATATACTGAATATCCCCTATGGAGTTGGGAATTTGATGACTCTGTTTAAGCTTGATGGGACGACCATCATAGGGTGTATCCACAGTTGTCCCAGTGTGGCGTTGTACGCGATATCTTGGTCCATGATGTGGAATGTGGTTTCTAGAGTTATGCCACCGACCAAAATGGAGAGAGTAATTTCCTCAGATGTCCATTCAACTGCATTATTAAAACCAGTTAGTGTGATGCAGAGCAACACTATCTCATCTTTGAGTTTTATTTGGGTAAGTACTCGGGGTTGAATAATGCATGCGCTACTTCCATCATCTATCATAATATATTTAACATCAGTATCCAAAATTTGCAGAGTAGTAATAAGGGCATCGTGATGAGGAAAGACCAAACAGTCATCATCCGACTTGTCGAAGATGATACTTTCTTCGAGTTTCTCATACCGTTCGCGGGTGATGGATTGCTTGAATTTATGGGTCGTGACGAACTTCATGTTGTTGATAGAGGTGTCGTCTCTAATGATCATGTTGATGGTACGGGCTGGTGAGGGCAGTTTTGGGGGACCTTGATGTTCGCATCCTCTAGTGGCGAAATTGGTTCTTCCCTTATCGCTTAGCAGCTCTTTAAGATTTCCTTGTCGTAGCATGACTTCCTGCCTTAGGTTGATGCAATCTTCCGTCTTGTGCCCTCGTTCCTAGTGGAACTCACAAAGGGTGTCAGACATTTTATTATTAGGGTCTGATCTTATCATTGGCGGCCACTTCACTTGTGGTCCGAGATTCTCCAGGGCGTAAACTATCTTTGTAGGTAACACACAAATAATGTGAACAAATAATAGGGGGCAATACTTATGTCATTCCAATGAGTACATGTCCTTGGTTTGAATGGACCTTCTTCGTAGCAAGGGAGGGGGCGATGATCATTCTGATATATGGTTGGTGCCATTCTCTCGTTAGGTCACAAAATTGAGTGATCTCTTCTCGCGTTGTCCTTTCGATCCTTACTTGATTCCGCTTGCACTGAGGTTAGTCGGTAGGTTGCACTGAGTCTGTCACTCAACTGCGCAGATTTTGGCACAATAAACATTGTGGATTTCATCCTAAGTGGTTGGGGGTACTTCATTAACCGACTTAACAGTTTCCTCATTGCTCTTGAACCATCCCTGTTCAACCCATTCTAAAAGGCTACGACCTCCATTCCCTCGGACATGTTTTCCAATGTCATCCTTACTCGGTTGAATCGGGCGAGAAAGTCCTCAATCCCTTTTAGAGATTATTTGACAACAAACATGTCGTTAACTCTTGCCTCAACCTTTTTGGTTCCAGCGTGGGCCGTTACGAACTTGTCGGCCATTTCTTCAAAGGTTTCAATAAAGCGTGTTGGTAGTTGCGAATACCATGTTAACGCCCTTCGTGTGAGGATTTCGCCAAACTTCTTCAACAAAACAGAGTACACATGATCTTCGGGGTCAGTTATGCCGTCATATATCCCTGAGGTACGGCGACATTCTAAAGGTTTTTGGTATAGTATGCGGGGTTGCATCAGTACTATACAACTGTTCGACAAACCAGTCAGAGCCTCTCTTCGGCAATAATATGGGTTGCCCGGTATTTTGTTGACCCTTTCCTGGTGCTCTTTTATTTGATCTCGGAGTGTCTTGTTCTCATTCTCCATTTCCTCCATCCTTTCTAGAATGGCTGCGAAGGCGTTTTCACCTGAACTAATAATGATATTATGAGTAATACATGTCGCAGGAGGAGGGAGTTGGTTGCACTGCTCTTATGCTAGTTGTATAGGTCAAGTCCTTGCATTTTCTATTATTGTGTCTCGGGCAGGCTTGTTGAGGATGGTGTTTAGCATGTCAGTCAGCCATGCTTTGAAGAGCTTTTTTTTTACAGTTGAGAGAGCCTTCCCCCTCCCCCAGATGTGAAGGCTCCCTTACCAAGAGATTTTGTGATGCTGCAGTGAGGGGGTGGTGACCCATCTCGCCTTGGGCAGGCACTGGGCGTCGCGCCTTCGTCTGCCGTTTCTCAATCTCATTGATGATGTTCGTGAGGTTGGTTAGAAGGTCACTTATTACTCTCATCCTTTCTTCTCGGTTAGATAATTACTTATTTGATTTATCCCGGATTTACTAACATTGTTTTGTTTTGTTTGTTGATTTTCTCTCTCCTTTTCTGAGCCGAGGGTCGGCCGGAAACAGCCTCTCTACCCTTTCGGGTAGGGGTAAGGCCTATGTACGTATTACCCTCCCCAGACCCCACTTTGTGGGAACATACTGGGTAGTTGTTGTTGTTGTTGTTTTTCTTCTCGGTTACCTGCTATGTTGGGATTTGTGCGTACAGATAAATGAGATCTTGTTTTTGCTTTTTTTTTTACGTTAGTGACCCATGTTAGTTGTAGATCTAGAAGAACTAAAAGCTTAACTAAGAAATCCCCACAGACGTCACCAAATTATTTGACCTAAAAATATAATTCTTGGTTCAAATAATTAAATTTATATGACTATGGTTTAAACCTAGATAATAATAATATTTCTAGATGTAACTTTTGAAAGTGTGATAAGCGTTAACTAGATCTGGTAGAAAAGTGACGACAATATGCAATAACTATCCCAAAAGACCATGAGTGATAATGTAGCATTTAATAGCAATGAATAACAATATATGACATTTAAGTAAATAGTATGAGTGATTCACCCAATAAAAAATGTACTAGATGGTTGTTCCTTCTGATAATGATGAGTGACAGGCAAACCCTTGAATGTTCGAATTATTTTCGGATCTAATGGAAAAGTTTGGAATAATGTGAAGAATCTTTGTAAAAAGGTAGTATTTGTATCTTCGCAAAAAAGAGAGAGGATCTTTTGTCAAAGTTCATTCTTTCAAAATGAATATCACATGCCTCATATTATTGTCTCCTTTTTTATTTATATGAGATATATTCCTAGTAAACTCTAATATTACAAGTGTAGAGATATCCGCTAGAATATTCTCTTTAATATCTTATTTCAAAAACTAGCCGTTACAACTTCATCAACGGTGCTCGATCTCATTCGTTATTGGCATCTCGACCTTAGCTCTCGTCGAATCTTCGACTATGAGTCTCGTTTCTTCCTAGTCCACCTCAACTAATGAGGATTCTTTCTTTAATGTTATCTTATCTTAAATATTCTTGGGCAGATTTTGACACATACAAATATCTAGCCCGGAAAACAAAAAAACACTTTATATGGGGACCAAAACAAATCCTCTCATTCCCTTTTCTTTATCACTTCACACATGCTGCAATCAGGGCCGGATTTTGGGGGGCAAAAGCTTCGCTGAAAAATTACACTGTATATATAAGGCAAAATTTGATTTTTATCTCTATATATTAAGTTTTGAACCCCCTTAACACAACTTAAAAGTATAGTTTAGTGGTCAAGGGGTTCAAAACCTCCATGAGGTCACAGGTTCAATACCCACTAACAAAAGCTTGAGTTTTTGTCTTATGTGTGGTTAATTTATTTGAAGAGAAAGGTGATTTATTGAGCTTAATTTTGGTAACCCTTTTTTGTATACTACTCATCTGTTTTCTATTAGATTGGTTGTTTCTTCAACTTAGAGATTTTAGTTAGAGCGTTTCTTGATCGTGTAATATCTATACATGAGGCATTTCCTGTTTGTGATTTTGATTTGTTGGATATGACGGCGGATTTTGCAACAGTTTCAGTCATGACATGTATTGTCCGACATTGTTGTCTCTGCTTATGAGTTTGGTCTTGAAATTTTAGTTTAAAAGTATATATATATATATATATATATATATATATATATATATATATATATATATATATATATATATATATATAAAAACCGCATGTTCTAAAACGTGATGGCCATCATGTGGGTTGGGTGTTTTCTGTCCGTGTTCTCATGCGTGTCCCCCACGTGTAGTGGGCTCGAATTATTATGAGCTAGGTTAGAAAATTATATTTAAAAACGGGTAGTTTGAACCCAAATATTATTCTTTATCCGGAACTGTGATAAAATATGATATTATTTAATTAATACTACGTAAACAAAATAACTATAAAAAATAAGACTGACAATTAAAACAAAACTATGTTTTCTTGTAATTTTTATTTTTTATATAAAGATAAAAATATAAAGTACTATTTTATATTTTTTTTAAAATTAAAATGACTACAAAATATTAATTAATTTTTTTTTTAATTTTTGAAATTAGAATTTATCTACATGATAAAATATGTATCACAAGCACTAATGGCTATAGCTCAGTTGGTAGAGCAATTCGTTTACACGCACGCCAATGTTTTTTAAGGGAGTTCATCATACAATCAGAAAAATTAATCTTCTTGAGAAATTGATGTCTTACTCTATAACTTTGAGGGAATCATAGCCTGACAAAGAGTTCAGTCCAATTTGGACGGCCATTTAGGAGGTGCCAAACATACCCCATCATTGATTTGAGATCTTGATAAGGTGAATACCCAGTCTATTCAATGCTAGGCATAATGAGTATAAAGACCTCAAAAAAATCTCTTTTCGTCATATGAACTTGTGTATGAAGTTTCATATTTGATTTTTTCAACAGAATGATAGAGACTTCATTTAACTTAGGTTGATCTATGCAAGAGACAGACCTATGTCAAAATAATCCCACATTTGAAACACTTTGGTAATGCTCCCAAATAATGAATCAGAGCACATGGAGCCATTTCCTTATTTTTTTTCTGTAAAAAAAAATGGCAGACTAACTGATATTTATATCAGTTAATGAAAGAGCCCAATGCAAAAAAAATACATGTTGGGTCTTCGAACAGTTCAGATCATTTTAATAATAATAAGTTTGACCTGTATTCGTTCTTTAGTTTTCTTCTATATTTTAATTTGGAAATAAGTTGTCATTAAAGAAGTGATATTCTCATTGAAGGGCTGCAAATAAAAGACTGAAAAAGCAATGGATTTTATATTTTGAATTATTTCATTGCGGAGTCCCATACAAAACTTCTTTTCACTTATAAATAGGTCATATTCGTCATCTTTTGTTTAATTTCCCTTCCCCCCCCCCCCTCCTTTTTTTTTTTTTTGCTTTGACTTTCCATCTCATACTCATTTGTTCCACAAGGATATCTTTTGAATCATCTTGTAAACACTCTTCTTTGGAAATAAGATAGACTTACTCGTGAGATTTGTAACAAGAAGAATTGTGAATTGCATAAAGACTTGTTTAATACAACAAAAAAATTATTTGACATTCCCGTTTTCTAAAACAATCACACCATTTATTCCAAAACTGTACGAGGATTTGTTAGATCGATCTTAAGTCCAAACTTGGATATTAATTTACTCACGAAAATTGTAAATCTATAAAATTCGCAATAAAGAAAATACTAACTACAATTTATAAATGAGATTTACAAAAAAAGCTTCGCCAAATAAAATAAAATTAAGCATTTCATTCGCAGAACTGTTAAGTGTCAAAATTATGTTCAACGTAAAGCAGTAAGTTCAAGCAATCATATGCTTTAAACAATAATTTTAGAATCATCATTATGAAGAACTGATACTTAACTCACTAAAAACAGATTAGGTTAAACAACCTGAATCATGATAGTTAACTCACTAACTACAAATTAGGATAAACAAAATGGGAGGACAGTACTCCACAAGTTAATTATCGAATTTTGCTCTTTCAATTGCCTAACATATATTTAAATGAAAGCCGACAACAAATAGACCCCCCGACATCCTTCCCTCCAAGAACTTCCCACCTTGCTCTTGGGGAGACTCGAACTCACAACCTTTCGGTTGGAAGTAGGGGTTGCTTACCATGAGAGCAACCCCTCTTGTCTAAGATAAATGATTTTGTTCTTACACATCTTTTTGTCCTTCAAGCTTATGTTGTTTCTGAAGTATCCTATTAATAAGATGAAATTCATAATTAAGATTTCTAGCAGTCAAAAAAATAATGAAGTTGATACTAAATATCCTAAGAAGAAAATACATTTTTCTACCACAAAATAGGATTAGGCAACCACTCTGCAACACGAGTATTTTTACTGCCGTAGAAGTATACTCATATTCGAGGGCAAGCATTCCCTAAAGAACTGTGTTACAAAACACTTACAATCTATCAAAAAGTACAATTGTGAGTAAATGATACCTTCAAGATCATTTTAACAACAATATTCAAAATCCTGATGATAAAGTGTCTGCTGAACAGCAGGTTTGACACATTAGAAGCATCAAATCTTGTACATCTGTGCTGCCAAAACATTAGAAGGCATGTTTCTCCATCACTATATAGCTGCTGGTAAATAGGAAGCCATATATGACTGACCCATGGTTCAGAAAATAGACCGACCAGCACATCATTGCCTGGATGAAGAAGCAAAGCAAATTAAGGAAGATTCAGATTTGCACGGATGCCAGAGAATCATAATAAACCCAAAGTTTGCCTACAAAAAGCAAATAGTAGAACGACTTGTGAAAATGCAAGAAATACATAGGAGAAAGTAAAAGATTCATTTATTGTTAGTTTGATATAATGAAAAGATGCTACTGCGTCTCATCAATCTAGTTGTTATCTTTAGAGCAATGCTCCCACAATGTACCAATATAAATGAACATGATAATGACATCCACGATAAAGGGTGATAACAGGACTGTGGAGAATCATGAATCACGAATTGAAGAGATACTACAATGAGAGAATCATTTCACAAAAATGACATCTATCTTTAAACTGTGTCTCCCACCAACTGTATTCAGATTTTCAACTAACTTGTATCAAGGGATGCTAAATCTGCCACTTGTTGATGGCTGAAGTCGGTGAAACAATAATGGAGACTCCGAAGAGACGAGTCGTGTTTTGGGGATTTGGTGGTCCATTGCAACAGGCTAACAACTTCTCATCAGGAAGAAAGTTGTTAGGTTGTTGCGACAGGCTAAGAATTTAATTTCTATGAATTTGTGAAACTAAGATGGTTCGAGAGCAGAATGGTTTTTGGCTTGTGACCAGACTGGAAAAGCCATAGACTGACACTTTCATCAGCTCAAGCAGCTGGCCTGGCCTGGCCTGGCTTTTCAGTGATAGCTCAAAGAACTCATGTCCAATTTAATTCCATTACAAAAGTCTCCACAGGAAGACAAATTCCTAGAAAATCAAAGATCAACCAGGAAACCGAAGGATCAAGGAACATTATGCAAAATTACTACCTGACTTCAGTCATAATGGAAAGATATCGAACCATCCTAAGTTTCAAGATCGAGTGTGAGAAAGTAAGCAGAACATTAACTTCTTCTGTTCATCACACATCCTAAGTTTGTTCATTTTCGTTAGCAGAACAATAACTTCTTTTGTTCGTCACACCTCTTAAGTTTGTTCAGTTCCCGCATCTGAACTGCGATGGAAATCGTTCCAGAAGTCCAAAGATCGATTCACAGATTGCAGAAAGGAACTAGGGAACTCGGGTAACAGAACGTCACTAGCATATCAACTTTTCCACTCTTTGAGTACAGATATTGTAGCAAATATTACTTCCATTTCAGTGACTACACTGGGTGCATAATACCAAACCTGAAAGGATGAAAGAGTGGGATCCCTTGATATGGGCCTATTTACTTGTTCAAGTCCATGCAGAGACAAAAAAACACTAGGTGATTTATTCCCATTTGCCTAATCCTTGGTATGAGAATTACTCAGTACTTATGCTGGTAGGAGGTAGCAGGTATGCAATGGATCAGTTGAGATGCGGAAGAAGGCTTGGACACTGATATTCTCACAATGGGCCCATTTGTTATGTGAATAACAGGGGATTTGTTAACTCAAATAAGGATATTAAGGAAGTGAACCATGTTTTGCTGTCAAATTATCCTCGTAGACTCGTGGTACTTACAACAGTTATTATGGGTTCTGAACTTTCAAACACTTGAGGCTAAAAATTTTAAAGCTTGCACAATTTAATAGATGCCCAAAAGATTAAGCCTTTCATACCTCTTTAGAGATTTATTTGAAGTAGGGAAAAGGTAATTACTTATCTCTAAGTGCTTAAGGTTTCGTGACAATTAAGGTTTATGAAGCACAACAAAAAGTCTAATGGAGTATAACTTATCCCCGAAGAAGGGAGAATTTATAGACTAGCAAAGGCACAGAAAACAAAGAAATACTTCTGCTACAAGCAATATATCAATAAAGCTTTGAAAAATGGCGAGAATAAGATGCATACCATTGGATAATGGAGCCAAAAAGGAAATGCTGCATGATAGGCACCTTCTGCAAAACTTCTATCTTATACATCTTAAGCAAACCACTGTTTACCTTGTTCCAATTGGGCACACCACTAATGTCATCTAACATAGGAGAATGCTCTGCAAAAACTCCTTTCTTCACCTTCTTTATGAATATAATACATGAGAGATACAAATATTCATTTGAAAAGTTCTCCAAGATATCTTCGTTATGAATAGATTTTGGTTTCATGTACTTGTGATCAATCAACTGAGATGACCCGAATATAAAAGGTAAAAAGTGGTAGTCATCTAGTCCCCAAACACCATGGGACCCAGCAGGCTCGAGGCAATAGGTTGTTTGCAATTTCCTCATCAACTCCAAGTACTTGACAAAAACCCTTGACACCAGAGCTTGATAGTCCTCTTCTTTCACAACTCCTAATCTTGCTAAACAGTACAACCATGCTGCAAAATTTGTCTCATGTCCAGTACCTGCATAACAGAAGTGGTTAGTTCTAGGAAGGCCATCTGTCAAACCCCAGCAAGCCTGTGCACTTCAAGGTTCTAAAGGATAGTAACAACGCATACAATTCTATACCATGTTCCAGCAAAGTGAGAACTCAAATCAAAGGAGTAGCAACTTTCTTTAAATAGATTTATAAAGACAAAGCCATTTTCATGTATATATACTTGGTATATCAAGAAAAGGAATCATATGCTGAAGATAGAACATTATGTTGTCCATCAAATACTGTAATTAAATCATCAAGACAGAAAACAAAAGTTTCATGGTCAATCACTAAACATAAACATAAAATAGAGATCTGCCTATAATTAGGGGCAGATCCATTACGTTTCCCAGAGGGGACAAGCTTTAGCAGTTGTTCACTTTAAACTCACGATCATGATTAAACTTATTTTACGCTAAAGCATATGTTGATGTACTTTACATCCACCAACACTATCCCACAGGAAGATGAGCGTGGGATGAGCGAACACTACGAAAAGATTGCTACGGGCAAAGACATTAAAGATTCAACTCAGATATAGAGGCAACATCAATATTCGATACCTCATCATTCTTTTAACACATACTTTATGCATTATGAATGTTAAACCACACATCTTTTTTTTAATAAAGTAAATAATTTTGTTACTATGGGACAGCTCGCCTTTACAAGGATTTTTACGTTATCATCATATAATTCCACAAGAAAAAGATCACTGAATCATACATTATTCACCAACATTAACACTTTATGAATAACCTAACACCAACGCGCACCTAACTTAGTACTATTAATCACATTTCACATTTCTCCAATTGTTTAACAAGAAAAAGTTCCTCACTCTGATTATGCAAAGAGAAACAACAAAACTACAAAAAAATCGAGTTAATAACACATAGTAGTAGTTAGTTCTGCCTATGTGAGCATTTCAAGAGCAGATAAAGGAAAGGGTTGCTAAAGTTGACAACAGCACAATTACACCTAAATACCAAACAAGCCGGGGTCGGCTATACGAATCGTTACTGATCATGTTACTCCATTTAAACTCATCTCATACCAATATGAAGCAAATACACATAAAAGTATTTTATGTTCTGTATATTTTCTAAATGTATAAATCTTGAAAACGGCCCGTATAAGTTGACAGCTAGTACAAAAACATACAGAGGATTAACATGGCCAAGCCCAACAAATTGGGCATTGAGGCTAATCCATTAATAACATCACATATGAAACAATGTCAAAAAACATACCGTAGTCAATTCTGCTGGAGTTCCCAAAGCTATCAGTAAAGTAAGGAACAAGCTCAACAGTAGCAGAATGGAGATCGGTAGGGAGGAACTGAAGCATGAATGACTCAGCATCACAGCTCATGCGCTCGTGCCACGTACGGTAGGCCAAGTTTCCATATCGAGAGGTCTGAGGTGCTAAAGGAATGTCATCCACATAGGCAATTAGGGTTTGGAGAACGGAAACAATGGCTGAAACTGGAGACGACACGTGGCAAGGATCGGAGAGCTTGTGGGAACGAACGGACTCGGAGAGTGAAACGATAAAGCCAAGGAAGTTATGGCAAGTGGGCGAGGAGTGGAACTGATCGATATCACTTTGGGAGTGAATTTTTTTCGTTGGGGTTTGGAAATGAAAAGGGGGAGTTAGGGGAATGATTCGCTGTGATTGAGGAACAGGGGTTCGGATGATAATTTCTCTGTTATTGGCCGGTGGAAGGTTGACGGCCGGAGCGCGAATGGGGATGTAGTTGGGGTTGGGATCAGGAGGCGGTGTTGGGAACGCGGTGGGTCCGCCGCAGTTGACGCAGGTTCCTGCACCATCGTGGTGGTGGTGAAAGTGGGTGGACGGTGGTGGGGTGGAGGTGTTGGCAGGAGGGTTGTGGTCTGGTTCCATTTTGAGAAATGGAAAACAGTGGAGTTGTATGTGTAAAGATTTTCCTACTGTAACACTGGAAGAGAAACGATTCTAAAATTATGCTTTCGAAGAAGCATGAAGAAAGGTCTCGGTAGAGCGAGGCTAGATTCAATTTTTTGTGATCTTTTTGTTTATTTTTTGGAAAAAGATCCAATTTTGAAGTGCTATTTGTATATCACACTCTTTTACAACTTTAACAATTTTGAATTTAAAAAAATAACTTTTTAGATCTTTTTAGGTATAAAAGTCACATCTCTTCTTAAGTGTAAAAATAAATGAGCAAAATTCATTTCTAGCCACTAGGGTCAAACTTATATCAGCTGATAGCCACAAAATAACCACTTACAAATAATAGCCAAAAAAAAATAACAAATTATATCAAACGAAAAAAGCTGAAAGTTATACCATTCAACGGGAACAAAAGGAAAGAAGGAGAAAACGATTTTCTATCCTAAATTCACGGTTTCAGTATGAGATCTTCAACCTCCAAACACTATAAAAGCCACCCAATTATTCTTTTTATGAAAAAATTTCTAGGGTTTATGAAGTTTAAACCCAGAGAAAGCTACCAAAAATTCACGCTGAAATTCAATTTTTTTGCACAATTGTTGCCTACAATCAGCTTGATACAGTTGAGATTTCGTTCTTAAATTGTGAAATTTATACAAAATCAACAAAATCAACAAATGTCTATGGAGATTGTGACTGGTAGAACTACCGTTCCAGCTATGATTCCAATTTTACTTCAACACAGTGGTGAATGGGTAAGTGAGAGTAAATTTGTTAATTTCCTTGTTAATGGCGTGTTAATCAATTCGGATTGTAGCTATGATTATTTTGTTGATGAGATATACAAACAATTGGGTAGAGATCCAATTACAAGTGCAATGGAGATAAAATATACTGTAAAGGATGGCTATATACCAATTCCAATATACAATGATATGAGCGTCCGCTTGTATATGGAGATGAAAAAGAAAAACCTGGATATCACTGAATATCCATTATGCATAACATTGAAAACTGTATATTCAAGTCCCGAATGCTCATATTCAAGTTCATACTTGGGTGGCAACTTACTTGGAACAACTTCGGCTGGAAACTTAGTCGCAACAACTTCAGTTGGTTTACAATGTCAGAACGTAGAAGAAGTACACGGAACTAATATTGTTGAAATGATGGATAATCATGTAAAGGAAGACAAAATTGAGATATTGAAGGGAAATTGTATAATAGACAATCCACAACATGAAGAAATTGCAGAAGGTCAGTTGTATTGGGACAAAGATACACTCATTAGTGTAATGAAGCACTATGCAATACGAGAAAAATGTCAATTTATAGTGGATAGATCATCTACAATAAGGTATGATTTCTACTTATGAGATTGCACTTCTCTATAATTTTATGCATACGGTTTTGTATAAAAATTGTATAATTAGTGTATATATGCATACAGATGTGTATAAAAAAAATATAATTAGTGTATATATGCATACAGATGTGTATAAAAAAATTGTATAATTTTTGTATAGTGTAATTTTATGCATACATTTTTGTAAAGAAAATGTATAATTTTTGTATTTATGCGTACATATGTGTATATAAATTGTATAATTTCTGTATAGTGTAATTTTATGCATACAGTTTTGTATAAAAAAATATGTAATTATTGTATAGTGAGATTTCATATGTATACTGGTTGTTTGTTTGAGACAATAGTGTAAAAAGTTGAAGAAATGAATTATCATAACACTATATTTTAATAGGTATTGTCTTACATGCATGGATGAAAGTTGCAAATGGAGTCTTAGATCTTCAAGTCTACACAAATCAAATGTATTCAAGGTTAGACTGTTCAACGATGTTCACACTTGCCCAGAGATGACTAGAATGTCTTCACAACGTCATGCTACTTCGTCTGCCATTGCAAAAATGATTTGCAACAAATATGCCAATCCAAAAACAATATACACTCCGGTGGACATCATGAGTGACATGAAACAACAGTATGGGATTAATATGAGTTATGTAAAAGCTTATAGAACAAAAGAAAAGGCGCTTGAACTACTAAGAGGGATACCACGTGAATCTTATAAAAAACTGCCGGGTCATTTGTATATGATAAATTTGACAAATCCTGGTTCTTTCACAAGGTTACATAAATCAGAGGACGGACGATTCATGTATGTGTTTGTCGCTCTAAATGCGTCAATCATAGGATGGAAATACTGTTATCCTATTGTAGTAGTAGATGGGACATTCCTCAAATCATCACACAGAGGAACAATGTTAACAACTAGTGCACAAGATGCAGCAGGTGAATATGTTGCAGACTCTTATAATAATTCTTATCTTATCTGTGTATAACAAAAATAACATGTGGATGCTTTCTTATTTGCTTAACCAGGTAAAATTTTTCCACTAGCATACGCTGTTGTAGATTCTGAAAATGATGCTTCCTGGGAATGGTTTTTCGAAATGTTTAGACAAGCTTTTGGGGAAAGGGAAAGGATGTGCATCGTATCAGATCGTCATGCAAGCATATTGAGGGGTGTTTCGATTGTGTATCCAGAGGTATCTCACTGTGTATGCATCTATCATCTTTGGAATAACATAAAGAAGCAGTTCAAGAAGAACCATGACCGGCTGAGGGAAGTATTTTTTGCAATGGCCAGAGCATACAAAATTGAAGATTTTAATCGCCTCATGCAAGATATGGACAGCATTGATAAGAGGGTAAGGGGTTACCTATTCGAAGTTGGTTATGAAAAGTGGTCTATAGCGCATTCCACCGTGAATAGATCCATGGTGATGACTTCAAATATTGTCGAATCACTCAATGCACGGAACAGAGAGTCGAGAGAGCTACCAATCATGAGTTTGCTAGATTACATGATGAATTTGGTTATGGAATGGAATAATACAAATAGAATGACCGCATTGAGTACATTTATTGGCGTAGGAAAAAAATATCATGAAGTACTGAAGGAAAATAAGCTATTTGTCACAGAAGATGACGGTAAATATTCTTTTATCATCTCTTACTTCATATGCTGGAGTAACATTCTTTGACAAAAATACATTAATACTTATCATATCCGTGTTTTAATTTTACTAATGATATCTATTTAAATTTAGGTGAGGCCTTCAACCGATTATGTATATGTAGTAATGGATGCTGAGCAAAGGCGGAACATAGTCTGCATGCAAAAAAGAGAATGCTCGTGCAAACGATTTCAAGTGGATGAGATTCCTTGTCCACATGCTATGGCAGTATTGGACTACACACACATGGAAGCACACAAATATTGTTCTGTCTATTACACCAAGGAATACTTCAAAAAGACATATGAAGTGCCAGTTAATCCACTTCCGGATGAAACTTCATGGGACCTTCCAGCAGAGGTGTTAGATAATGTGGTCCTGCCACCGATAGTAAAGGGCAAACCAGGAGGACCGACAAAGTTGCGATGCAAGGGACTTTATGCATATCTGTATACTGAAACTGTTAAATGTGGATTGTGTGGAAAACAAGGACATAACAAAAGAACATGTAGGAATCCTCAAGATAACTAGTAGATGCTGCTATAGTGATTTAGTATTTTCTAATAATTTTTCTTCTGAATATTACAATTGGAAAAATAATGAGATTTGGAATCAGATTCTCTATGATGTATGAATTAAGATGCTACTTTTTGTCATTATGAAAGTATTGGTGGAAGTTTTATTCCAATATGGTTGTCACTGTACAAAAAAAATATACAAAATAGATGACAATGTACAAAAAAGACTGCTACTATACCAAAATATATACAGTTTATATACAGTTTATATACAGGTAGCTGCCACCAAGTATAAATTGTATATTTATACAATTTACATACAATAGACTGTGACTATCCAAAATATACAGATATATATCACTATACAAAATAGACTATCGCTATACATTTTATATACAGTTTATATACAGTTTATATACAATTTATATACATTTTATATACAATTTATACAAAATAGACTAACGCTATATATTTTATATACAGTTTATATACAGTTAGCTGCCACAAAAAATCATTCACAAAACTTCCTGTAGCAACTTAGCATCACCAGCTAATTTTGCAAAATCTGCGGAAAAGGCAAAAGCTGTCGATAGTAAACTGCATAAATTACAAAACTAAAACTGTAGAAAAGTTAAAACTACACAAAATCTGAAATTTTTATAATTTCACTATTAACTGAAAACTACACAACAAGTCGCAGTTAAAAGTAATATTCAACATTAGCATTTCAAACATATTGTTCAAACACATCCCAAACAAAAAGCATAATAAGTATGCAATTGTATCCAACCATAGACAATATCTGAACCAAACTACTTCCATCTTAAAACTACATGTAAATTTTCATTTAAACCATTACAAACTACTTAAACTAGCCCTTCGACTTGCCCTTTTTCTTGATATCCTTCAAAGACTTGTCATCACCAACATCATGCAACTTGCCCTTTTTCTTGTCATCCTTCAAACACGGGTCATCAACAACGGATTGTGACTTGCTCTTTTTCTTGTTATCCTTTCTTGTATGATCTTTCAATCTACCAGTAGACTCATCATCACTAGCTAGATGTCCTCTTTGTTTCTTCACTCCATAATCCCATAGCAATATGCCATATCGATTTCGTATCCCATCAATATCAATAGCTGCAGGAATACTGTTGCCTTGAATGATGTACTCAGCAAATGCAGCAACATAAACACCACAATCACTACAGACAAGGTAGCACATAAAAATTGAATAAAAGTTAGGATAATATACAATTAGGAATTCATGTATAAAAAATGAATAAGAATCAGAAATATTCGATAATAATTTACGTGTTATCTTGCGTTGGCAACCCATCAACAAAATGAATCTCAAAAGGATCATAGGCGGGGATTCCAAGGGGATTCTCCTTTGTGTCCCAAAAACCAATACGATGAAGGAAATATGGGAGTAACACTGAGTGTGGCTCAACTGATCTCTGAACTGCACTCTTCTGTTGCGGGCCACTCATGGAATCATATACATAAATGCGCAGATCTTTAAGTGACAATCTCGCCAATATCCAGTGCCACTTATCAGACATATTTATTGGGAAAAGGACTTCATCAACAGTAGACCAAGGAACATTACATCTTAGAAAATACCCAAGTATATACTCGGCAATTTGATGTGTTTCAGTAATAAGATTCATGTCTCTGTTTTTCTCCAAAAACTCATTGTACAAATTTGAAAGCAGGCAGTTAAACCAACAATCAGTAGTTGTGAATCTTACTGGAACATCAACACCGTACTTCCCTTTCTTTCTCAAATAATAAAAAATTACATCAATATGCTGAAAATGAAGAATATACAAACATAGTCAGAAAATTACAGTATGAGAAAACTAAAAACGTATATCAGCGCAGTTTGTATTTTACAGTTAAAGTGATGACTTACTGAATCACACAAGGGTAGGTCGGGATATGCAAATGTGAAGAACCATTTTTTTCTCCAATATCATCAACTCCAAATTCAAAGATTTTCTTTAGTTTATTGCTAGCCTCTGTATAAACACCGTCCCTAATGAACCATGATAAAAAGATATGGTTCATACCACGAAAATAAACAAGAAAAAGAAAAGAAAAAGAAATAACTGAAACACAAAACTTACGGCGCATTAGTCCTTAAGCCTTTATTGATGAAAGTATTCCACTTGCACAATACTTTGAAATCAACAGGATTGTCAACGTTTCCCTGAAAAGGATACTTAATAGTCAAGATGCGCTTCTTTGACTTAGTTGGCTTATTTTCAGCAGCTTGGATGGTTCCACCAGAGTCAAATGTGTTCAAGAATGGTGACTTCATGACCACTGCTGGTTTCCTTTCTCTTGGGTGTACTTCAGGTGTGTCATGAACATCAATTATACGATCTTCTTGCATATTAGCAATACTTATCTCCACTCCTAAATCACCATGTTCAATATTTTGATTGAAATACTTTTGGGTGATTGCAGTTATTTGAGCCTCAGCATCACTACTCCAGCTATTATCTTCACGAACTTCCTCACAACTATTTTTACCAAGTTGTACAGAATCATCAACCAAACTCCCCATATTAGAAGTATTTTTGTTATAAAACTGCTGGGTGATTGCAGTGATTTCAGGCTCAGCATCCTCAATCCAGTCTTCATAACCAACTCCTTCACTACTTTTACCATCTTGTACAGAATCCTTCACAACGCCCTCCATCGTATCAACATTTTCCTCTAGACTTAACTCACTGTCAACAATTTTCTTTGCAACTTCTTCAATGCCAATATTTTTATCCATAACTTCCTCACTAACAAAGTTATTCTCTGAAACTGTCTTATCATGAAGGTTGTCATCTTTTTGATTAGACTGTTCAGAAAAAATATACAGCAAGTTATAAAAGTATAGTAAAAGATAAAAATAACAAATATGCATAGTCATGAGAATACCTTTGAAGCATTGCGTTCACTTAAAGCTTTAAAAATCTTTTCAAATGAAGAAATCATTAAATTCTCCAAAGAGGAAACCTTGTCGTTTACCTATAAAAGGAAGGAAAAGTGAACCGAATATTACTTAAGTTGTTAAAACTGTTGAAAGACAAAATAGAATTGTACCTTTTTGATTTCACTTCTCAGAAGTTTAAGCTCTATCTCGATGGAATTCAAGTTAGTAGGGTGTGCATCCAGATTCTCATTGTTGATAGATTCTGATTGTGGCTTTTTTTTGAGTGCTTCTTAGCATTTGTTTTAACTTCACCCACGACTCTAGATTCAATATGAATTTCATTTTTGTCTTCAGAAATCGGAACAAAGTCATGCAATTGAAACCTTGATTGTTCATCACTTGTTGGGGAAATGTTATCAAACACCAACTACAAATGAATAAAAAAAATGTATCAGAAATGCATAGTTAATGTATCATAAATGTATTAGAAATGTATCAGAAATGTATCATAAATGTATAAAAAATGTATAAGAAATGAAGCAGAAATGCATAATAATATAAGAAATGTATAATTTATGTATCAGTAAGGTATATTTTTTACCTGATCTTGACTTAAAACAAAAAACTCTTTCCTCAAACGCTTAAACGTAAACTTCTTCTTCACTTGCCAGTTAAGTATGCGTGGCACAAACTCTCCAACCCGGTAAGCGAGGGTTTTGTGATTGTACATGCAGCATTCGTAAAACCAATATTGAAATGCCAAAGGCAATCCACTATAACGGTACATCTCTCGCCTGCTACGAAGCTTATCCTTCATTGACTCCAATGTAGCATTGAAAACCACTTTTCCCCAAGGGAAAGTCTCAAAATCACCAGATTCAACCAACAGAAGATCATTCTTTGTAATCAAATCATCACTCGTACTAGAAAATAGGAAAGTGTGAATGAAATACAATACTGCAATCTTTAATGCATCCTCGTCAGATGTCCACATCTTTTGTAAGAAACATTCAGTTAACAATTTCTTAGACACTTTCGACATGCTTGGAAAGTACAATTCCATTAACCGACTCGACTGCACAGATTCATAATCCTTATTAGGATCACCATTACAATTCAAACCCGTGACAATACAAAACTCTGCAAGTCCAAAGCGCAACTTGCTGCTATTCACTTTAATCCATAACTCATTATCTTTAGGTGACACTACTTCCCTAAGCAATAGTGAATGGATAAGTTGGTTCTGTATAAAAAATTCTGGCAAGTCCACAAAATAACCAAAACATGTTCTTCTAAACATCTCAATCCGGTGATCATCCAAATTATCTTTCAAATGTTTCACCACACTGCAGTTTGTATGCACACTAATACGGGTACAATAATGATCACCCAAAGGAACATAGTAATCCCAAAGCTGCAAACAACAAAAAAAATATAAATATATATAAGCTTCATAACAATCACAAGTACGCACTTTATATATTACTTATACAATATATGGATATATGATACACTTTATATACAAAGTTGCACATTACTTATTGACTTGATACACATTATATACAATATGAAAAAAATGATACATTTTATATACAAATTTGAAACATAACTGCTAAAATAAACTAATCGCACACAAGTCAAACTTATATATTAGAATACCTTCAAATCAGATGAACTAAGAACTTTTTGACCAGCATGAACTTTTCTCTTTTTGGATGGAACATCATCCCCATCACTTTTAGCCTTCCTTTTAGAACTTTTGCCTTTATCCTTCACAGTATCCTTTCCCACTTTTTTAATCTTTCTTTTTGAACTTGTGCCTTTTTCAACAACTACATGCTGAGAAGTGTGTGACCTCGTTACTCTATCGCTGGGAGTCGCGCTATGAGAACGATTACTTCTATCAACAGGGGTAGTTTGCTCACGTTCACTAGGGGTATACTGCTTACCTTCAATAGGGGTATTTTGCCTACCTTGACTAGGGGTATTTTGCATTGATTCAACAGAGTTATGAGTTGCATGGCCCGAATCGCACCCAAATTCTGGTAAATCTTCAAAATCGTCATCATCATTCCTAATGAAATTAGGGTCATATTTCACTAATTGACCGGCTAATTTCAGAGAATTTGGAGATGCCTTCATCTTCCTTCTTTTCTTCTTCACCAAAGACTTCTTTTCCCCCATTATAGAGACGAATATAACAGTGCAATTGAAAAACCTAGAGTTCGACTATGAAAGAAAATCGGAGAAAACCAACTGCAATTTTGAGAGTGAAACAAGGAGAGTAAAAACGCAGAAGGTGTGTTTGAGAGGAAGTGTATTTTGAAAGAGTAAAGTGACGGGTTAACGGTTACTAAAGGCGTGGGTCGTGCGGGCTAGAAAGTGTAATAAGTTTGGGCCGGATGGACATTTCAGATCCAACTAAAAAACATTGGGCTATTATAATTTTGAATGGCTAGGCAGTGTCATTTTTCCAAAATAAATCTCCCATGTATAAAAAAAAGTATGGTCAAAAATAAATTTGTAAAGAGCTAAAAAACCAATTGAAAAGCTCTATTTCAAATTGCTCAATTTTACAATCATATTCTCGCCACAAACATTTGTATTTTCCTTTCTCATTGTAATTATTTCTACTTCTAATATTCGTGAAATCCTCGTTAATAACAGTAATAACAATAACAAACTCGATATAATTGTATATAGTGAAGTTTAAAAAGAATAATATGTACAAACCTCATAAAACTACACATAACAAAGTCCGGAAAGAATAGTATATACGTAATCTTACTCTACCATGTGTAAATAGAGAGTTATTTTCAATAGACATACTATAAATACAATTTAAAATTACCCCAAAGTTAAATTATGTTAGAAGTGATAAGTGAACAGCCAAAAACAAGATTTTATGGTAACAACGGGTTAATACTAAAGCAACAATTTTAGTAACATGCAAAGCTGCGCAATTTTAAATAGTACCAAAAAAAAAGTTGAACCTTTTTGTCACGATCCTAGTTCACCGATCATAAATATGTCGTGATGGCACCTAGTGCCCACGACCGGGTAAGCCAAATATTGCAGAAAATATAATAAACCAAATTATATGACTGAAAGAAAATTGTACTGAATGTCGTTCGGCATGTACAACTCAATAACACAAGTCTACTAGAATCCTCAAAGAACCGGAAACTCACGGGCTACACAGGCTATGGAAATGGTACAATATGGCTCTAAAACATCCAGAATATTCTAACAACTGAAAGAGAGAAAACTATATAACGTAGAGTAAGAGGGAGACTCGTCGGTCTACGGGCGCAGCAGAACTACCTCGAAGTCTCTGTGGTCCTCCTGCCTCACTTATAATGCGCCTGAGTAGAGGTACCTCGATGATATGCACATGAAAACATGCGCAGGAAGGGCATGAGTACACAACAGTGGTACTCAGTAAGTGCCAAGCCTAACCTCGGTTGGGTAGTGACGAGGAAAGGTCAGGGCCCTACTGAGGCAAAAAAATAATACAGTAGTAATAGTTAACAGTGTGGCAATCTGACAAGATTAATAAACGCGGCAGTGTAATAAGGCAAAACAATGAGCAATGATAACTACAAGGATAAAGCAAAAACACAGAGTAAACACGGCTAAATTTCAAAATACCAACGAGGGTCTCCCAGGATACCGTCCTATAGCCCTCTCCCCAACAGTCCAATGGATCTCCCGGGATACCGTCCTGTAGTCCAACTCTCGTATCAATACCAAAGAATCTTCCGGGATACCGTCTCGTAGTCCAATCATCAGTGTGCAGGGGGATCTCCTGGGATGCCGTCCCGTAGTCCCAAAGTAAAAACGCAAGAGGATCTCTCGGGAATCGAACCCGTAGTCCCAAAGTAAACAAACACGGGGAGAGCTACCGGAATCCCACATCCGTAGTCCCAATATAAATGCACAATCACAGCCAGAAACAAGCCAGGGAATAAAGTACGAAAAATAGAGCAGAAGATAGAACTAGCCTAGCATGCTTCACGTAGTACAGTTAAACAACTTAAGCAATTAGGCAGTTAAGTCAGATAAACATGTTTTCCTAGTCTAGCACAAGTAATAAGCTTCAAGTAAGATAAGGCAAGTAAGAAAGAAAGCTAAATATTAACAACTTAAGTGAAAACCGAATTTTTCATCAATCGGCTCAAGTACGCGATCGTCACCTCACGTACAAGGCACTCACGTATCAATAAACAATCCTAAGGGGAAAGGTACCCCACACAAAGTTAGACAAGCCACTTACCTCGAACCGGCTCAATATCACTAGAAATCACGCCTTTGCCATGAGTATCCGATTCTAAATGGCCCAAATCTATTTAATTCAATTACACATCATAAATAATATTGCAAACAACTGATTCCACTATTAAATTTAAAGGTAGGGCGAGAAAATAAGTAAAATGACCAAAATGCCCTCTAGCCAGCGTCTCAGAATCGAATAATTTTTACTTTTTCAGAACCCTCGTACTCTCACGAGTCTAACCATATAAAAATCTCCCAAATCGGAGGTCAAATGCCCCCTTAAAACACCATAGTTAGATCTAGAAGTTTACCCATTTTCCATTCAAAAATACAAAATTAAAGGGTGAATTTGCGATTAAATTAATGGGGTTTAGTCATAGGAGAGTAGAGAATCGTTACCTAGTGATTGTCCTTGAAAACCCCTTGAAATTGCTCCCAAATCCGAGCTCCAAACCTTGAGTTTTGATAAAAATGGTAAAACCTCGTTTTTGAAATGTTAAGTACTGCCCAGGTAAGTTGTTCATCGCGAACGCGGAGAATGGCACGCGTTCTCAGAGAAGAAAAATTGAAGTGACCAAAAAATGCTCTCCGCGATCGCGAAGGAAAGGCTGCAAACACGAAGGCTTGGGTTTTAAAGCTACGCGATCGCGACAAGGCACACGCGATCACGTATAAGGAATCAAATAAGGTCCTCAAGTTGACATATGCGAACGCGTTGACTGGGACGCGAACACAAAAGAGGGAGTTGTTGAACTACACGAACGCGGGATCTGGGACGCGATCGCGATGAAGGAAGAGCTTCAGCTACGAACGAGGTTGCTACTTCGCGATTGCGAATAAGGACTTCTGACGTGCAATTTTCTACAACATTTCCAAACCTCAAATTGCTCCGTTGAGCATCCGAAACACACCCGAGGCCCCCGGGACCTCAACTAAACCTACAGTCATATCCCATAACATCATTCAAACTCGCATCAATCCTTAAACCACCTAAAACAACGCCGAAAACATGAATTAAGCCAAGATTCAAGCCTAAGAACTTCAAATTCCAACCAAACACACTTTCAATCAAAAACCTAACCAAACCTCGCCCCGAATGACCTGAAATTTTACACGCACATCCCAAATGACATGACGGAACTACAACAACTTTCAGAATTCAGATCCGACCCTCGGATCAAAAACTCACTATCGGACCGAAAACTTCAAAAATTTGAACTTTGACATTTCAAGCCTAAATGAGCGACGAACCTCCAAAATACATTCCAAACACGCTACCAGCCCCCAAATCACCTAACAGAGTTAACGAAACCATCAGATTTCCATTCCACGATCGTCTTCACACTGTTCCGGATATGGACCATTTTTCAACTCTTAAGCTCTCATTTAGGGACTAAGTGTCCCAAAACACTCCGACTCCTAACACCGAATGTCCCGGCAAACCAAAATAGCAGAAATGAACTTTGGGGGAGCAGTTAATGGGGATCGGGGCATAAATTCCAAAAATGACCGACTGGGTCGTTATACTTTTTTTATCCAAAGAAAAGATAGATAAATTAATTAATTAAATAATCTTTAAATAATCATCCTCAAGAGGATAGCTTCAAGTACCTTGGGTCGATAATTCATGTGGGCGGAGAGATCGGCAAGGACATCACTCACTGTATAAGGGGCAGGCTAGATAAAATGGAGGCTTGCATCTGGAGTCTTGTGTGACAAGAAAGTGTCACAAGGTAAGTTTTATACAGCTGTGGTTAGATCGGCCATGTTGTGTGGGGCAGAGTGTTGGATGGTTAAGAACTCCCATATCTAGAGAATGAAGGTAGCAGAGATGAGCATGCTGAGGTGGATGTGCAGACACATTAGGATAGACAAGATTAGGAATGATATTCGGAAGAAGGTGGGCGTGGCTGCTATGGATGACAAGATGCGGGAAGCGAGGCTAAGATGGTTTGGGCACATGCGGAGGAAAAGCCTTGATGCTCCGGTGAAGAGGTGTGGGCGGTTGGCCGTAGTGGGTACGAGAAGAGGTAGAGGGAGGCCTAAGAAGTGATCAAGCGGGACATGGTACGACTGCAGATTTCTGAAGACATGGCCCTTGATAGGAAGGTCTGGAGGTCAAGCATTAGGGTTATAGGTTAGGGGTACCAGAGCTTTCTTACTTCATACCCGAGGTGAGGCAGAGTTGGATTAGGGCTGTTACTATTAAGATTTTTACTGGAGTTACTAATAATTTGTCTTTTTCGTTTTTAATTCCATCTTTCTGAACTGAAGGTCTATCGGAAACAGCCTCTCTGCTTTATCGGGGTAGAGATAAGGTCTGAGCACAGATAACCCACTTCAAACCCCACTTTGTGGGATTTACTGGGTATATTGTTGTTGTTTGTAATCTTTAAAAATTCGAACAACAGAAAAAAGTGTAACACTATCATAATTAGCAATAACACGGATAAATAGCCTTGGCGTAAGAACAAAGCAGGAATATCAAGCTTCCTCTAAGCAATCAAATGATGATCCACTTTTAGGTTACCATTCTTGCTTAATGATGATGCACTTCAGTTTACCATTCTTGCTTCTTCTGTACATATACTTATCAGTTAATCAGACTAAATATTCCGTAAATACCTTTACGTAAAAATAGGAGGACGGAGAGAGTATTAATTTGTAACATCTCATGATATTGTATTGTTGTTGCTGACATCTCATGAGATTTTCACATTTTTTGGGTCAGCCTTTCTCTTCTCCCTCCAATACTGAAATTCTTAATCACCTTATGTCCTTGGCATAATTTCAAAGATAGCAAGAGATGTTTGTTTAACATCAATTTTCAAGTAGTCTGCTCAAGGCTGGCTTTCAACATTTATGTCTTTATGGGCTTGCACTTAAAAGTTCTAAGGTTTTGGTAACCACACTCGCTAGATTCCCTCTACAAAAGTTAATCTTGGTCTGCTCACTGCAGATTGGTAATGATATTAACAGGAACTTCAATTTGACAGGACGAACAAAGAGAAAAGAATAACAATAACAATACCAATAACAACAATAATGAAAGGATCAGATAATCGTGGGCGGGGAGGATGCTACAAGAATTCCCTCCCTGATGATATTAGAGAATCCTTGTTTAAGTTCACAGTTTAATGTAACACCACCTTTCCTCATCAAAACACACATACATAGTTGAATTAGAAACTTGGGTTGCAGTAAAGTCGAACTGCATCATCGCTGCACTCACTAAAGGACATTCCAAGGTAAATCATAACTTTTGAGTCATCAACCAATGTTGCTACGACACAGATGATCAAGCATCCACTTCTTGCGAAAAGGCAAAGAACAGCGGAAAAGTGTGGGTGAACAGGAGGAACAAACACTTGTTGAACTTCTACTTCAGCAATAATAATTTAGACAGAATTTGGTGCTCATTAAGTCTGGGGCGCATGGACTCGTTGAGTTATCAACAAAGGCAACTCGACAGAATTCATTTTTAAATACCTTGTAAGTAGGCCACCCCACCCCACCCCCCACCCCCACCCCGGAAAAAAAAAGTGATTTATTGTGCTGGAGGAGCAAGTTGTCTCAATTTAGCTTGCAAAATCACACCAGTTTCATCAGCAATACTTTTCTTCTTCGTTGCAACCTGCAATTTGGACAAATGATTACTAAAAGAAGGTAATGTCCATGAGAAATGAAAAACATAATAAGGTTGTTTGTTATTAGACTATAAACCTCAAGGAACTCCTCCCAACATCAGTCACGTAACTTTTTCAAAGGATAGAAAGATACTACTAGTATAGATTCTTTGATCTTGCAAGAGGAAAAAAGAGAGTTGTATATTGGTCTTGGTCTTCAGACCAAAATGGAGAAAGAGGTATCCCCTGCAGCTCGAACAAGCCTTTTCTTTTCTAAAGGAAACCCAACTACTTGATTCATTATTTGTGAGGACTAACCCTCTACTCCAATAAGGTATAGCTGGCAATAACACGTGATGGTAAAGAATGATTAAAGCTACATAGTTTAAAGCAAAGTCACAGTACTTATTCCAGCTCCGCCCCTTGGTTTAGTTTCCATCAAGCAAAAGCAGCACAAGACCTTTCTACAGGTAAGCAGCTAGTCGAAATCCTAAGGTTAAGATCTCTAATAAAGACTCATTGCTGACCACTTCATCGGCTCTATCCAGTTGCTTCAGGAGATTGTAGTTATCCATGGTCGAAAGATTTGCTAATGTATACTAGTCCCTCCGTTCTAATTTATGTGAATCTATTTCATTTTTAGTTCGTCCAAAAAAGAATGACATCTTTTTAAATTTATAAACAAATTAATTAAACTTCAAATTCTATCCTCAATGAGAAGCTTTTGTCGTCACACAAATACCCTGGAATGTTTATCACAACAAGTTTCAAAAGAATTATAGCCACACAAATACTATGGCTTGTTTAGGACCACACTTTTAAGCCTTTATTTTCTTTCTTAAACACCATGCCAGGTCAAATAGGTTCACATAAATTGAAACACGGCAAGTATTGTTTTTGTTGAATTCTTTTTATTTAGTTATTTTACATATTTGTTTGGTGTTTTTTCAAAAATGTCGCTTCGCTTCAATGAAGCAAGCCTTCGCTTCTAGCTTCAAGCGAAGCAGGGGCTTGTCGTCTTTTGGTGCTTCACGCACAGATAGACTCATAGAGGAAACTACCGAATGAAGAAGTACCAAGTATTTTCATGGTGACTGATTGTGTTAGATTTAGCTCTTCTCTTTCTTGTGATTTGGCATAATTCAGGTGTTAAAGATGAGGCATAAGAAAAATGTTTGAAGTATCTTCAAACTTACTCTACTATCCCTAGGTCATTCAAATTCATTGCAAACATGAGAAGTATGAAATTCCACTTTAATGATATTGAGGTTGCATTTACGAATTCTGAAACTAGTATTCAATTTGTTTAATCTCTAACTTTTAATCAGGTTAAGAGTGTTCAGTTGATACCATGCCTCAATTAATTCCTACTTCCTGATGTGAAGCTAAGCAAGAGCATAGGAAATGCAAGGTAAGAATAGAAGTAGAGCAAAGGAAAGGGAATGAAAGGATAAGAACAGGGAAGTAGTAGATAGGAAGAAAGGAGAACACTGACGTCACAACAGAGGGAAAACCCTGAATTCGAGCTGGTGGCACATATAGAAGGGAAGAATCTGAAGAGCCAGAGGTATAGAATATAAAATAATGGAATCATATAAGGGAATATAGAAATGCAATTCATGCTAATGGTAAGCCAGATGAAGCAAGGATAAAACTTTGAATTCAATGATGGCTCCTCATGTCTAGGTTTAAAAAATTTCTAATAGACCTTTCACAGGAAGGAAACTACAATATTGGGAAGTTGAAAAAATAGATAGGAGGCTGTTCGCACTTCGCACCACTCTGAAGTCAGTCTTGCAACCTGGATTATTAAAATTTTAGCACAGCCTAGTCACATAGATCAGTGTCGTGGGTTAACTTGGAGAAGTTATATAAGCAGGTGTCGGGTGCAGCCTGGCGATTAGAGTAAGACTATATGTGGTTAGTGGAATCGAGATTGTGGTATCCCAAGAAATCAGGAATAAGGTGGGATTTATACTTGAAGATAACTGGTTTATCTTCCAGGATGCGTATGTGCCACTAAATACATTTGGAACTATTTTCAATTTTATTTTGTGAATAACAATAGCTTTATATAGTCATAATTCAGATAGAAATGAAACAGTTTTCTCAATGACCTATTTTGGAAGAAATTTGCAAGAACATGAAGGGGAAAAACTTCAGACAATCTCCACCACTCTACTCTCAAAAAATGCAGGTGGAAATGATAAAATTGTGAGAAGGTACAACGGAATAGCAAATTAGCCATTATATCCTCCTAAATGATGATATCTGCCCCAGAGAATGAAAACCCCTATGAAGTCCACACGAAAGGTAGGTAGTCCTGCAATGCAAGCTTTTTTAACATGGGGTAAACAGCTGTCCAAGCTATCTTTCCTAGGGATAAGGAGGAGAAAGACAATAAATTCTTTTTTATAATGTTGGTGTTTAATCCAACTTGTCCGCACCTCGACTATTATATCGGGTACCTGCTAATTCCAATAAGCATAGCCTTGGTAAGCCTACCAAGGCTTAGGCAGAAAGAAATTACCTAATGCTTTTTGTGCTGGAATTTGGTCTGGGTCTCCAGGATTTGCACCACCTTTATAGACCACTAGGCCCACATCCTTGGGTGCAAAAAGAAAAAAAAATCTTTCTTAACCACTTTCCATTGACTGAGAGAAGGCTACTGAATACCTTTTTTTTTTTTTTTTGGTAAGGAGAAGGCCACTGAATACTCATAAACCTTCTTGCAGATACTGAATGTCCAACTTATTTTTTTCAACTCTTCTTCTGACACAAATTTAACATATGCCAGTAACCACAAACCATGCTGTTCGGATGATTTTTCTTAGCAAATTTAGACATGTATAGTGTGTGTGTGAGTGTATAGTGCTTTAATATTGGCAGAGGCCATTTGATGTCCTTTAAAACCCACTTCTTGTATATTGCGGTAAGTGTACATGGCCGAGAACTCCTTGGAACCCTTTAAAAAAATTATTACCCTTACTTTTCCTCACTTCAATCACACCAAGTATAGAAGTTTAGCTTACATTAGATAGATTAATTAGCCATTATCTCACAAATCACAGAATGGCAGAAGTATCAGGTAGGATTGATGTAGATGGGGTACTCAGTACACCAATAATGAAACCCTTGAGAAGGTTTCTAGCATGTAGAAATTACATAAAATAAAAGCACAAATAAACTAATATAAACAGCTCTAAACTTGCAAGAAAATTCGTTCCACCAAGAGAAGTGAAATGGATACTTACATCAAGAAGCTGCTCGTAGTTGGACTTTAGCAGGTTGATTTTCCGCTCACAGTAATCTTTTCCTTCAGTCATGGTTTTCTGTTAAACCAAAGAAAGAAAACATTCTTAGGGCTTGAACCTTGTGGTAAGGACCATGTGAAAAGATAATACATTTTTTTGGGCTTTCCATAAATGAAATAACCAAAGCATGGAATGACAAATGTGTTCTTTTCGATAATGCTCCAACTACAGTCCTTTAGATTTGTAAGACATAACCACTTTTTTTCTTGAAAAAGCAAAAAGTAAATGGATGGTCCAGGAACTACATATAACAAACTTCTCAATGCATGAAAGATACATTTCTAAAGAGAAAAATAACTTATTAGACCCGATAAACTTCAGAAAAATCTAGAGTAAACATCAAATTATCCAAACCTAAGAAAGCTGAGTAACTAGAAATCATAGAAGGAATCCAAAAGAGTTGTTTTTCACTTTGGACAGAGATCATAACCAATGAAAAATATTTTGTACATAGAAAGAATTTTCTAAAATCATAACGATGTTGCTTCCAGCATATATAGCAGCAGTATCCATTTTTTATAAGGATATTGTAAATAAATCCATTACACTTTCCTGGAAAATAAACAAGTCATCAGCACAGGAAAAAACCCAATATCCAGAATAACACTCCTCAAGACAATTATCAATAATGACTTCGAAACACGGAAAAGGAGAACTGAAAAAGAAAGTATGCCAAGAAAAACACAAAATTAAGCATGGTCTCATGTTCCTCAGAAAAATCCAAATCAAGTATCAGTCACAACTCACAAGCAAGGTGTGACGAACTTAGAATATACTCTGTAGTACGATACTCTTTTCAGCTTGCTACAATTCAAAATGCCCAACATTCCTATACAGTTCTCTCACCTTTTAAGAATGCAAATTCATTAAAGTTTTCAGTTTATAAGCTCCCGATATGTTTTTTTAATCAAACAAAATTTTCAATTACTATGTTGTTTTCTTCTACATTAATATAATTCATATCAAATTAACTCTTTAAATTCTTTGAAAATCGAACACCACTACATAACGTGAAACTGCTATATAAGAAATAGCCACACACGCGACCAAAAAAGAAGTCATGTTTACTGTCATGTTTATTTTTAGTTGCACATGACAGAAGCATCTGCCTATGCACACCCATCTTACTGCACCTCAGAAACCGATTAACACCTATCACCCGCCACCAAAAAACTGCGAATAAACATAATCCTAGATTAAAGATAGCAACTTTATTGACTCAATTAGCAGAAATAGACAGCAAGTCAAATACCCCAATTACATATGCCTCAAAAAATATATACAAACCTCAATAAAATATCCAGTGCCAACATCTACCAAAACCTTATCAGCATCATCTAGGGTCCCCGGCACATATAAAGACGCTGTTAAAGGCACCAACATTTTCTTCCCTGCACAAGAAAAAAACCAGGAAAAAAAACCCCAAATCACAAATTTCACAATAAAGTCAAAAACAGATCACATTTTTACACCTAATTCTCAAAAGGGTGTTTATACCTTGAGGGCGGAGAGATAAATCTTGAAGGGCATTAGAGGCGATTTCGAGGCGAGTAGTTGCAGTGCGGATGTTGTTGAGGCTGTCTTGAAGTAGGTTCACTTCTAGATCGGCTTGTTCCTTCAGTGCCTTTAGTTGCTCTACGCTCATCTTCTCTATTTCCAGTGTTCTTCCTCCTCCTGACGCCATTTCCTGATTTCCACCTTCGTCAGAAACCCTTCTCTGGTTTTACCTGTGCTTCTCAAGTCTTGAGAACACCGAGTAGTTTTTACTAGCTGCGTCCTCTGTTTGTCATTGATTTATGATGGGTTAAATGGGTATTAAAACATGAGTTGAATGAGTTTTATTATTAAAAAAAAAATCATATGATATGGTTTGTCAAATAGGTTTATTTTTATTTTTTGAGTCACAAAGTAATAGGAATGGTTTTGTGGGTAATTACAAGCTTATTTTTAATTTTATGATCCTATTACTTTTTAGATGTATTAGGATATCTGTTTTTACACATAAAATATTTTATCATTTATATATAAGAGGTCTAAAAAGTTACCATAATTTTTAGTAATTACAGATGACCATGAAGACCCATTTCCTCAAGTAATAGTTGAATGATTTTGTTGTCCCATATTAAATAAAAATAATTTTGATAGAATATTGCTATAAATTAGGTAACTATTTATTTTTAGTTTTATGACACCGTCTTTTTTTTTATACATAAGATATTTGCTTTTATACATAAAAGATTTATTTTTTACACGTAAGAAATCTAAAAAGATGTTTTCTTAATATCAACATTATGAAAAGCCACGAAGGCCTATTTCCGCGGGAATAATAACTCCACGTCCCTCTATTAGGTTTTTACCTTCCCATTTAAAATATATTAATTTATTTTTTGATGAAAAATCACCAAATAGGTTAATTGGTTAAGTTCAGCACTAGGTCGGGGGAAGTGGACGTGGATGTGAGGCTTGAGTCACAGGTTATCCCAAGTAGAGGCAGCTTCAAGTACATTGGTTCGGTTATCTACGGAGGACGGGAGATCGACGAGTATGTCACACACTATATTGGTGTAGGATGGATGAGAGGTTAGCATATGCAGTCTTGTGAGAGTGCCAACAATACTCAAAGGTAAGTTCTATAAAGCGGTGGTTAGACCGGCCATGATATATGGGGCTGAGTGTTGGCTTTTAAGAACTCACATATCTAAAAGATGAAAGTAGCAGAAATGAGGATGTTGAGGTGGGTGTGTGTGCACACTAAGATGGATAAGATTAGGACCGATGACATTTGAGAGAATGTGCATGTGGCTCCTATTGATGACAAGATGCGGGAAGCGAGGCTCAGATGGTTCATGTTGAGCGGAGAAGCCTAGATGCTCCAGTAAGGAATTGTGAGCGGTTGGTCGTGGAAGGCACGAGAAGAGGTAGAGGGCGGCCTAAGAAGTAATGGGGAGAAGTGAACAGGCAGGATATGGCGATACTTCAGATTTCCGAAGACATGACACTTCATAGGAAGTTATAGAGATTGAGTATTACAGTTGTAGGCTAGGAGGTAGTTGAGTCTTGCGTTACTTTGTACCTTTGTGATCCTAGTCCGACGGGGTTTTATCTAAGATAGCTAGGGGCAATGTCGTGTCTTACTATTATCTAAATTCGATGCAAGATCCATTTACTAGCCATCGTTTTTGCTTTGCATTTTTCTTCTGCATTTTATGTTCCTTTTTCCGGAGTGCAAGTTTACCGCTGAGTCGAGCGAAGTGGGAGGGAGCGTGATGATTGGATCTCAGGCCATAGCCAAGAAGGATAGTTTCAGATACCTTGGATCGGTGATCCAGGGGGACGGGGAGATAGACGGGGATGTCACTCACCGTATAACGGCGGGGTGGTCGAAGTGGAGGCTTGCATCAGGAGTCTTGTGTGATAAGAAAGTGCCACAGAAACTCTAGGGGAAGTTTTATAGAGCTGTGGTTAGACCTGCCATGCTGTATGGGACGGAGTGTTGGCCGGTGAAGAAATCTCATGTTCAGAGGATGATGGTTGCGGGGATGAGGATGCTTAGGTGGATGTGCGGGCTCACCAGGCTAGATAAGATTAGGAACGAAGTTATTCGGGAGAAGGTGGGGGTTGGCCCCAGTAGATGAGAAGATGCGAGAGGCTAGACTTCGGTGGTTCGGGCATGTGCGGAGGAGAAGCCCCGATGCCCGGTGAGGAGTTGTGAGCGGCTAGCGGTGGTCGGTGTGAGGCGAGGCAGAGGGAGGCCCAAGAGACACTAGGGAGAGGTAATTAGATAGGACATGGCCAGGATGCGGTATTTCCGAGGACATGAACCTTGATAGAAAAGTCTGGATGTCTAGTATCAGGGTTGTAGGATATGGGCTTCTAGATTTTTCGTACTCCTTTTCCAGGGTGGGTGAGGCGTGGTAGGGCCGCCCGTAGATGATTAGTTTGTGTTCTCTTGTGGTAGTCATTTCTGGTAGTTACTGTTTTAATATCATTACATGCCTGCTTATTTATGGTACATATGTCTCTTATGTTTAGATAATTTTTATGCGATGTATGCTGGAGTAATTAATGCGGTTTTTATTTTTATTTTTATTTTTGTTTGCCTTTCTTTTCCTTGCGCCGAGGGTCGATTGGAAACAGCCTCTCTGCCCTTTCGGGTAGAGGTAAGGCTTGTCTACATATTACCTTCCTCGACCCCACCTTGTGGGAATATACTGGGTTGTTATTGTTGTTGTTTATGTTCCTTTTTCCTTGTGACCCCCGTGGTGAATCTAATATTCTTTTCTTTTGTCTTTTTATTATCTTGAGGTGAGGGTCTTTCGGAAGCAGCCTCTCTATCCCTTTGGGGTAGAGGTAAGGTGTGCATACATACTACCATTCCCAGACCCCACTTGTGAAATTTTACTGGATTGTTGTTGTTGTTAGGTTAACTGGCTAAAGGGATGAGACACAGAAGGGAGGCGACAGGGAACAAAACCAAGACGCTCACTTACTTGCAAAGTCTAGTAGCCAAATGGAGAGTACCGCATGAGTCATTGAAGGACGATCGCACAACCACCATCTTTTATATACACAACCACCATCTTTTATTCGAGCAGCACTGAAGGACGATCGCACAACAAAGTTTTTGTTGGAAGACTGCTCTACCAACTTTTCCACCTTTAGACCGTTTGCAGCCACCCTTTGGACATCCTTTATGTACTGCTCATAATATAGGCCCTAGTAGTAATAGCAGTAGTGTTAGTATACTGTATTTGTAAAATAGTTCTGAACAATATAAAATAACGTATAAATAGAAATAAAAAATAGAAATAGAATTTAATTCGAGCCCACTGAATTCACACTATTTTCTTAAGGAATTTAGTCCCTTCCTAGTACCCAAGATTGTAGATTATTTCTTCCAGGATAGAATAAATTACACATTGGTGTAGCGGTACTTCAAACCCCAGTATTTCAGCCAACACAAAGATCGGTAGCAAATCACGCTTACTGTTGCTTTCTTTGTAGTTAAAACAATGCAGAAGAAAGGAGGATAACTTATAAATTCGTATGGAAAATATGAGATAATGGACTGCAATTTATAGCCCCAACCCGTAGAATTCAAATGAAGAGTCGTAACTCTTCAGAGGTCATTTATGTAAAATGGCCATAACATAAATGACCATTTACGCAAATTAAAACGGGCAGAGGAAATGTTTTCCATTACAAAAAATGGACGGGGCAGAGTCAATGAAACGGATAATTTGGATTATTAATTTTTTGTTACAAACACGGATAATATTAAGTTAATATTTACTATTAACAAATAAATTTGGTCCAAAAAATTAATCAATCAATTGATCATTTGACCAAATTTGAATATGAATCCGAAGCTAAAGCCAAAATCGAAGCCGAGTCGAGCCGAGCGAGCGACGACGACGACGGCACGAGGTTTGCCTTCTTCTTAACTCTTTAAGATATACAAGAAGATCAATTGTATATATACCCACCAAAATTCTTTTCCTCTTTCAATATGGATAATGTCCCATTGTCAAGGAGGAAAACTTAAAATTTTTATTTTCCCTCAATTTCTCATTCGCCCTCTTTTAAGGCTATTTTAGCTTAAAACCTCAACAATCCCCACATGAATGGGGAATGGGTATATCACGGAAATATTTATGAAACATTATGTGATTCACAAGCAAGGATTAATCGTATATGGATAAGTAGGTTTCCCTTTGAACTTTTCATAGTGAACTTATGTTGGATGTACTCAATCAATCGGTAGTCTTTGAACTGTTAAAGTTTGGTGTATACCTAGAAAATAATAAGTCACACAATCAAACCCTAACCGTCTTTTTTTCATTGTTGTGTTCGTTTCAGGCATGAAAACTGCTTGATTTCATAAGTGCGTAGAGAACTGGCCTTACAAAATTCTCTTTGAAGCAACTAACACTTCACACTTACATAGGTGATTCCTAAACGTGTCATCGCATAGATACACTTTACACTTACAAGCTCGACCATCACGGATCCCTACGATATAGGGAGTACTTATCTGACCCAGTCAGCAAGGTCTGCAACCAACTGAAGAGGTCGGTTAGTAGCTGCAAAATGAGAAAGATTATTTCACAAACTCGGAATGTACGATTGTTTGAAAAGGTAAAAACAAGAATATGAATACTTACGAGTGTGCTTCCAGGCCTCAGGAAAATCTGTGACATCCGCCGCGATGACCTCGGCCTTAGCAAAGAAGAAGTTGAGCCAAAATCGTCGACTACCTTTGTCATCTCCACGATACCGAAGGTTCAACATTGTGCCTCGATAAAAGCTGGGCGCGAACAAATGTACCAAATTTTGCACCATGATCTCGACATCCGCCAGTTCGGCAAACATTGACAACAACTTAAGTAGGGGCGAGCAGAGTTGGGGCAGACCCTATAAAAGCGACAAAACTCTTCTACGAGCGGAATGACGAGAACGAATAGCCGATGGTAAATGGGTAGGCATAGAGAGGTTAGTGCTCAGGACGGTGGGCGTGCACATCATCGTTATTAGCAGGTACCCGTTCCACATGGTCGGGAAAGCCGTACTTGACCTTGAACTCCGCCAAGCGCTTGCCCATCATAGAAGATCATAAAATATCATCTGTCATTTCCAGCAGCCATTGAAAGTCCGGTTTTGCTTCAGGTTGCTGGAAATAATCTCCTCCACTGAAGGAAGAGCCTTCTCTTCAACGGTGGAGATGGCGTCTCCTCCATAAACGAGGACCATAATAGCCAGAGGAGTAGGTTGAACCCCACATTAACATCAGAAGTAAGGTTCGACATGACTATCGATGAAACACATCGGGAACAGACGTCATCATGACGAATGATATCCTGACATCACATCCTTCCCTTGGCATGATAGTTCCAGTAATATACCCTTGAAAATTATGATTTGATACGAGTGACCCCCGAAGCACCACGTCGCATGCTTTTCACGATGACCATGACCACTATTATCCACTCACCAAACTCGTCCGCGAAGACGTCCTCGGTAAGCGGAGGGACTAATTGTATGGGCGAAAAGCTTCACATCACATATTTGACTTAGTCAACCGTATAAAAGCCTTTGAAGGCAACCATGCAATGTCATTATAGCATATCGAGAGATTGACGTCATGAGAGGAAGGTGGGTCATCGACGATGTCGAGGCGATCCAATAAAGATGAAGACGAGGATGAGGACGAGGACGAGCACATCTCTTCGGCATAATGGCTAGTTCTAGGATTTCTATTCCCTAGAGAATATTCTAATGAATATTCCCCAGTTGTACCACCTAGGGTTTTATGGCCCATGTACCCTTATAAATAGAAAAATATGTAGTTATAGGGAGGGATTGAACACTTTTTTATAGAGAAAAAGATATTGACATTCTCTAAAGACTCCCTCTTTATCATATATATACAAAGTTCACCTTTTTATATTTTTATCTATATTTTATTCCTCGATCCAAGAAGATTGGAATATTTAAGGGCTTACCATTACCCATCATTGTGAGAAGAATCATTGGAAAATCTCACTCTTGTGAGGTGACTTATATGCAACTATTTACTTAAATGTCATTTATTATCATTCATTGCTTTTTTCATACTCTTAAATCATTTATTGCTCCGTTATTGCTCCTAAATACACTAAATCTATCATTTGGATATAAATATTGACTTAGATTAACCATTTTCAGTATAAATCTAAATTTTGGGTCATACAGTATATAATTTATATTATTCTCATTTTACTCTTAATTACACTTTCTCGAAGAACCGACATATTATGTTTAATGTTATAAGATTCAAAGGATAATTTTGATATGCTATACACATGTTTAGTTTAAAATCTCAAGACTATAACGTTTTGTAGTATATATATATATATATATATTAATATGTTACTTACTGTTGTTTTAGGTTACCAAATTAGAATAGCTATAAGCAATTACCTAAATTTTGTAGGTCATCTTAGCCGGGGGCGGATTTACATGGTGGCAAGCGGTGTTATGGGACACCGCTTCGTCGAAATTTTTTATTATTTATATAAATAAAAATAATAAGTAAAACAGAAATATAAGATAAAATCATTAAAAGTGACACTACTTGCAGTAAAACATCTTAGCAGTGTAGTGATTTTTTGCTTCAAGTATTAAATGAGAGGTTTTGGCTTCACAAAACATTTTTTGACTGTTACAATTCTTTTACTAGAAATAATGATACCACTTATAAAAAATTCTGCATACGCCACTAATCTTAGCATAACGGTGTGAGCAAATTAGACACTATCGATGCACAAAAGTTTTAAAATATAACTCATACGTTGGGTTTAAAGCAACATAAAAAAAAAAAAAAAAAGGAAAACATATGTGCAATACTTCATATCTCCGGCGATTCCACAGTTACTCGTTCTTCAGTTTCTTACATTGCCTTCTCTATTACTCTATTTTTTGTCATAGATTCTCAAATTTATTTCAAAAAAATCTGGTTTGTATGAAATTTAGTTTGAAGATGAAAATCTATTTGAACATCTTTTTTCAAAATATATTTCACTTTTTTATTTGAAAAAAATAAGAAATGTGACTTATACTCATAAGTTCTAAAAACTATCAAAAATACCCAACAATACCCAAGGAACAAACTTGTTAATCAGGTATACAAAGAACATTCATCGATGCCATTCATTATCACAAATCATAGTCCTAAATATAAATAAGTTTGGCACAAAATGATCATTTTTATGATGAACTACATAATGTACTATCCTAAAATCATAACCTGATATTTTAATATCAACTGCTAATAACACAATTACTAGCCACTATATTTCGTTAAATTGCAATAATATTACATGATCAATCAGTCCAAAAGAAAATGATAGTAATAATTAACTAGTAGATTAGTTGGGTCATAATAGATAGCGAGCTTTTTTATAAAATACAAAACTTTAGAGTAATTTTAAAATTGCTAAAAGATCAAACAGTAATATTTTGAGCCAAAAACAAGTCTAAAGCTATTTTTGGGATTTAAAAATTTTGTTTTCAAAATCTGCCAAAATATGAATGAAATCTATTGATAAACATGTTTTGCCAAAAAATTTTGTTTCTATTACAAATCAGAAGAGATGAGGAATTTTTTTCAAGATAAAACGGAGTCAACCAGAAATCATTCTTGTTTCTCTTGTAGCGACAAGTGAAATTAGTTTGTCAAATTTTTAAACTTACACATCAGTTCTACAGACCTTTTAGTGTTAAATAAATATGTAACTATGTACAAACTTTTAATATTGTCGAGAATATCTTAAATAGTAAGACTTCTTCTCCATCATTTTACCATACATACACGAAGTAGGATTTCCCCAAACCCTTACTAATTGCTTACTTTTGACATTCATCAAGGAGAAGCAGGGAGCTTTTACTTTAGCACAAACTGGTAAAAATAGCACGATTTAGTCAGTTTTTTGACTGGTCATTCAAAAATAGTCAGTGTTTACCAAATTAATGAAAATAGCTACTATTTTGCTGCAACAAAGATTGGTCCAGCATAATATACAGAAGTTCGGTGCACTTGTGTATGAACTTCCAACATATTATGCTGGAACTCCAACACATGAAAAGTTCCGGCATAATATACCGGAGATTCGAGCACTTGTGTATGAACTTCTAGCATATTATACTGAACCGGTATATTTTGTTGGAACTCAGTATATTATGCTGAAGTTCTAGTGTACTTATGCTAGAATTCCATCATATTATGCTAGAGTTCCAGCATACTTATCCTGCAACTCCAGTAAAATATGCTGGAGTTCAAGTATACTTATGCTGGAACTCAAGCATAATATACTGGGGTATTTTTCGGGTTTTAAATAGTGTTTTCGCTCAGATTTATCTCTACATGAAAAATGGCTAAATTTCGATTACTTTGAAACTGTGCTATTTTTGAACGATCACTTGTAAATCTGGCTATTTTTGAATTTCTCCCCACAAACTGCAACTATTTTGCAGTCCAAAATACAACTGATCCAAAACATTAAGGGGCAGAGCGACCCATCATCGAGAGAACTAACCCTCCCCCTCCCCCAAGGAAAAAAAGAACACTCCTGAAAAAACAAAAAGATAAGGAAAGTGCTCTTTGACCCCTTAAGTTTTCTGCAATGTGCTGCCGAAAACATTTACTATTAAACAAATTTTGTCCTGAGAGCTTAAGGCCATTTCGGGAAGAAAACATCAAGACTCACTAGGAATAACGTTAAAGAAATGATAGACCTCTTCTTCATCGATGACTCCAACATCCGTCGAACAAACTGAACAGCATACATGTTTAAATGTCTCGCCAATATCAGACAACGCTTCAGCCTCACCAGATCCACGTCCTTTCTTACCCCTCTTTCGTTTATTTCCAAATTGTGCCACTTGTTCGCTCTTGATCTTGCAATTGACCACAAACATTGCTCGGTACTGCGTAACATTCTTTTCGTGCCTGCATTGTCAAGATAACATCAATTCCGAATTGCAGAAATACTACTCCTACCAAAGACCCACTAGAGAGCTAACAAAAGGAGAAATGAAAGCTTGCATTAGTGACAAAATGCACCTACGCGCTTTCAGGTTCATAGAGATTCAGCAACACTAGCAAATGTTGTGTTTCACATTCAAGTTAGGATTCAACAACAACAACAACATACCCAATATAATCCCACAAGTGAGGTCGGGGAGGGTAGTGAGTACATAGACCTTAGCTGGAGATGTAGAGAAGTTGTTTCCGATAGACCCTCGGCTCAAGAAAAGGTGGAAAAGAAGAAGAAGAAGAAGAAAGAGGGGGGAGAAAGAAAGACCGAGGGAGACATTCAAGTTCGGATTCAAAGAGATCAAATATTTCTGGCTATTCTGGAAACAGTAAACTTTTAACTTGCCATTCTTTCTTTCCTAAAGCAAAAGGAAACCAGAGAAAATGGAAGAAGACAAATGAGTTTATCATTCAGCTGGCTACTCCGGCTTTGGCCAAGTCATAACAGATTTCATTGTTCAGGAAATTACTCTTTCCTAAATCGGGAAAAAAAAACCAGAGAAAAAGGAAGAAGAATCAAATTGAGTTTATAATTCAGCTACCTATCTCCTGCTCACAAGAGGTGCCTTCTAAAGTTCTAGTAAAAAGTTGACATCCACCATGTTGCAGAGAAGGCATGATTTTCCCAAGCCTACTAGCATAATAGACAAATCAGACAAACTCCTTAATTTTCCCGAAATACTGTGACAGAAATCCAAGCAAGGAAAGGGTGATGGAGCTAGAAAAGCAGAACTTAAAGAGAAAATTCGAAGCAAATAACTAATACAATGATTTTCTAATGAAGTGTGGCCATTAATGGGATAGACAAGTAGAGGTGATACCTCAAGAATAATACTAGCTTGGTTTGAAGTGCAAAAGTTACAAGAATTCTATACCTATCTATTATCTGATGCTTGATCTAGTCTAGGCTTATCTCTGTCACTCTCACTAAAATAGGGGTCTTAATCAAGTTCAACTTTTTTGCCACCCATGATCTTTTCATTTGAGGTCAAGCAGCAAGCACTAAAAACTCTTACCATTTCTTTGCATGTAGAAAATGTGAACTTCATTCCTTGCTTTTTTGGTAAGTTAAAAAAAACATTTGTACAGTAAAAGAATAATATACTTTATCAATGATGAAAGAGAACTAAGCAATTGGAATTATGTACATAACTGAATCCCGAATGAAGTACATGTGTATTCTACTAAAGTTCACGAAGAGAGTTGAGGAACTCAACAAACTGCGTCGTATGTGGTAACAACTTTAGATACGCCCTGCAACTTCCTCGTTTTTTCGTACTACCCAAAGAAACAGGATTGCTATTCTGTCTGGGTCGATTTACAAAATTTCTGACCAGACTCGTCAGATAAAACAAAACAGTAAACATAGTGACAACTGGAAAGAAGCACAGTTACAGAATACCTTACAAGAATTACAAGGAAACTAGCAACGGAAATTGAAGTAAGAACTCCACGAAAGCAAACAACCTGACTTAGGTCGTCCTTTCTCTCGGGATGGATATTTTGTGGGTGGGGCATATTGATGGCGTTTGGCGTTGAAGAAGTGTAACTGAGTTGTTCCAGAGTACGCTTTTCTTGCTTTTATTTAGACTAAACTTATTCTCTTTTTCCACTTCCCAGGCATTCAGTTGTGTTCATCTCCATAAAGCATAATGATTTGTCAGTGCTAACCATACTTTTTTTGATTTTGCACCGGGTGTCCGAGTCTCTTCGAGACCCGATTAATCCCGGGGGTGCACAGGCCCCGCCAAGGAGTTTCCCGCAAGTGCACCACGGTTAATTCCAGTGTTGTCAAAGGCGCGCTTAAAGCGCGCTTAAGCCCTAAATCGAGGCTCAAAACAGGCTGAGCGCTTCGCCTCACTTTGTGGGCGCTTTAGTATCGCATCAAGGCTCTTAGGCATATTTTTACTTGCCAATGAGTGTAATCATGAAAAGGCATCATTAAACAAATGATCTTTCACTTATCGTAATTTTTTTTAAAATTTCTTTCACCGTATATTTGTCATTCATGCTTATAATTATTAGTCTTAGACTACATATACATATTTTTACTTTTTCTCCGGTTGCGCCTTTTTTCATTAAAGCCTACGCTTTATTTGCGCTTAGCGCCCCAACAGACCTTAGAGCTTTTTTGCGCTTTTCGCTTTTGATAACACTGGTTAATTCAGGTTTTACCCAGTCCGATGGCCCTCAGAAATTGTTTGCACCCGGTGGGTTTCGAACTTGAGACCTTGAAAGGGAGCAAACCCCAAGGCTCATGTCAATTGCCACCCGGCCAACCCCTGAGGGTTGTCAGTGCTAACCACTTTAGTCTAGAAATTTTATTAATTATTACTTATTGAAAAAGAAACTTTCCGAGTAATCCTTTAATATTTGCTTTCACCAAATCTGAGATGAACCGGGCTTTTATTTGTTCCAATCATGCAAGAACACATCTTTGATAATGTCATTCCCGATCCAAATATTTTTCTTAATAATTATTCCTAATCTAGGTATCATTGATGCAAAAACACCATAATAGTAATATTGATTTCTCTTCTTCACCAACATTTATCTGGTATCATTAGAGGGCTATTCCATGTGTACCGTATATCCGGTTGATCGTTACCCTTTTGCTCCTATTTCATCAAAAGGGATTATATTTGACTTTTAGAACATTATTAGAAATGCTAAACTCGACCTCTTACATATTTAATGTTCCCTGGTAATCATTGTGAGCAATATCCAAATATCTTAAATGATACTACAGATCAAGGTCCAACAGAGCATACAAAACTTTATGGAGAAAAGATTCTCTCTACAACTCTGCAACATGGAAGCCTACTTTAGGATGTCTCTTCTTCCCATTGCTAGATAAACTTCCCTAAGGGTTGCAAGTACATGGAAGCCTACTTTAGGATGTCTCTTCTTCCCATTGCTAGATAAACTTCCCTAAGGGTTGCAAGTACATCTATAAAAGCACGACCAATATCCTGCATTTTGAGTGAGACGATCTGGTACCAGTACCACTAGACGATGAAGAAATAGAGAACTAAAGGAACTTAGACATTGGAAGCGAATAAAGACAAGTAGATGCAAGAGATCCAAATATTTTGGCGGACTGTTCCTACAATAAGTTTGACCAATTTTCACAACAGCAACCAAAAAAAAAAAAAAAACCGAAACAACCTCTCTACCTTCAAGGTAGGGGTAAGGCCTGCGTGCAGCCGTGAACACTATCCTCGCCAAACCCCACTAGTGAGATTGCACTGAGTTTTGTGTTGTTGTTGTTGTTGTAATGGTCGGGAAAAAAAAAACCCAAAACCAGTATATAAATCCGAGAAAGCAAGAAGATCCAAGTACTGGACTTAGAAGGCAGTCCAATTCATTTAGTATTGGAATGAAATGGACCTGTATTGAGCAAATGGATATAGATGATTCATATAGCCTAGACAACTCAATTGCGATTGAGGCCTCGTTGATTGAATAATTCGCTGAAGAAGATCCAAATACTCCAGTACTAAAGTAACAGAATTGTGCAATCAAATATATTCTATTTAATGTTCAAATTTTAGGAAAATTCTAAAAAGAAGAAAAGCAATACCTTTGGCAATCTAGACAAAGTGTGGTAAAACAAGCTGGACAATTAAGGATGGCATCGGAAGTACGACCACCCCTTTTCTTCTGCACCCAGAGTTCATCCTTGTCGTCAAGTTCGGAATCATAAAATTCTGGCTTGACGGAGTAGTCTATCTCGTCATCATCAGAAACTGACAAAACATCAAAGTAAATACAAATTAGAGAAATAATCCCCTATCACACTACAATAATGCAAGAGCAAGGTTACATCCGTTGGGCCCGCAGGGATTTGAGTTTAACAGTCTATGCATATAAGCAGAGAATTATCATTCTTTTCCTTTATAACCTGAGAAATCCCTGAGGGTCTACAGCACACAGTTCAGAACTTCAAAGATAATGGGCTCGCTGCTCTACCTCTCTCTCCATTTAAATACCAGGCTTTTGTCCGTGGAAGTTCGAACCCATGACGTCTCCTAACCCACACATGCTCTTAAATTATACAAAAGCAGTGAATTATCATTCTTTACACCCAAAAGGAGAGATGAAAAAGGTAGGAAAAGGGGGATCTTGGGAGTCCATAGCTCTAATTGGAAAAATATTCACATTGCAAAATTTAGGGTTGATAGAAGGGCGTGGAGGTCGAGAATTAGGGTACAGAGTTAGTAGGCAGATGCACAGTTTCCTTTTCATATCAGTAGTATTAGTACTACGTCCGCTTTCTTTCATTCTTAGATTTCTAGTGTTACATGTTGTTTACTTTTGTTATCCTATTTTTCTTGTTGTTGTTACTTCCTATTTTTTTGCTGCTGTTGTTGCTTCTTTTCCACGACTTCGCCACTATTATATTTCTTTTCAGCAAAGGGTTTATCAGAAACAGTAATTTGTTGTTGTTGTTGTTGGTAGGTTAAGTTCAACTACATTAAGAAATGAGTATATCAATCCACCAATCAACTATGCCTCAATTCAAACTAGTTGGGGTAGGCTATCATACAATAATTTTGAGCAATAAACCACCACAATGTGAAGCTCATAATGGCGGAGTTATATTAAGAATTGAGTACTAAAGAACAGGAATGTTCAATTGACTTGAGTAATCATGAAAACATTGGTATCCAGAGGATGAGAGAAGATTGTTTAACTGAGAAAGGAGGAGAAAGAGCTATCGCCTACCTGTTTGCTCGGCGTGAGAAGGCGATTCTTCTCTCACTTCTCTGTGTTGTTCGTCTTTGTTGTTCATCTCTTTTTTCCGCAGAGAATCGAGATGACCGGAGGAGTTGTGCCGCCGTGCCGGTGACTCGTTAAGTCGGTAAGCGGCGAGCCTATAGCATAAACGTGAATGGAATAATTTAACTTAGAAAATGTTGTTATGAATATATTATATTGTGTATGTTTATTTATTACTCCTCCAAGGAAGATTATCCATTTACCACAACTCATGCACATAGTTTACAAGGAGCTCAAGAAAAATTTCTTCTATTACTTTATTATTTTTATTTTATAACACGTTATTAGTATAAAATTCTGTCATTTTAAGCACTTACTTTAAATTTAACTTCTATTTTAGTGTCCATCTCCGATGTAAGGTGACGCTCTTATGTCCGTGATTGGATCTTGTTCATTCCAAGCATTATAAGGCAAATTGTCATTGAGTTGGTGAGCTTTTCTTCTTGGCGGTAGTGATGTGGATATCACTTACCTCTGGAATGTTCAAATTTGTGTAAAGTAATTTGAACCTTTTATTTATATTTGGTTTAATATCTTTATTATCGCTCGCTTGGTTATATGCTACGTATACAGTACCTATTTTGATTTTTCTTTCATCCTAGTTATTTTAATAAAGGATTATAAAGTGTATAATTAGATCCACTTAAAATCCAGCAGAGTTTGCAAGAAATATATAACCACTAGAAGTGGTTATTCGTATATCTCATTGTATTTAAATTTTGTTAACCACTAGAAGTGGTATATGTTTATAACCACTAGAAGTGATAATTTAGGCTTTCTATGGTTACAATTGAATGGTTAGAGAGAATTTCTCTATATTACTTGCATGCCTCGATTTGCTCCTGAATTAGCATTATCTTAAAAGAGGTTCTAAGCCATTACACAATTTGGTGTGATTAATGCACGTTCAAATAATTACGTTATGTTCCCTAAAGGATGAGAACTTTTGATAAATATTAATCCATTCGCTAAAGTGAATGTGACAATATTAATAAAGCTTGTAAATATGAACGCGCTTTTGATGTAAATATATTACGATTCACCTCCAGAAGAGGTAATATGATTGATGGAATATATACTTAATATTTCGTATTTTTAATTTGCTCCTGAAGAAGTAACTCATTTATTAAAATTTTCTCCTGGAGTAGGAAAATATTACGAAGAGGTGTTTTCTTATGCTTAAACAATTATTTTATATTGTTTATTTGATTATGATTTGCTCTCGTGATACCATAAGTGTCTAAGCAATATTTGATGGTATAAAATGTATCAACAACTCCTGAAGAGCTAACTGTTGTCTAGAAGACACATGATACCAATAGTGTCTGATAAATATTAGATTGTGGATAATAAGCAAAGGTTCTCGAAGAGCTCATATACAAATATGTCATTCATATTATATGATTATTGTCAAAACATGTGTTGTACTAAAACCCAAAGTTTAGTAATACAAATAGCCATCATATTGAGACTACACATGATTAGAAGATTGTAAATCTTCATGTTTTCACAATCATAGGGGGTAAAATAATATGTGTATGAGAAGTTACTCGCCTTATTCTTCAATTTGTAATACATCAAGTATCACAGTAAATCAGAAGTTTACTAATGCAAAAGTTTATGCCATTGTAAACCAGAAGTTTGCTAAAAGATAGCACATGCCATGATAAACTGGAAGTTTTCATTTGCCATTTTTAAATGAGTTATTTGAGAATTCACATAAGCATATATTGAAAAACTAGAACATTCTTCAAGAATTTTTTTTGTGTTGTTTGTTCTCATAATTAATTGATTATACCAGCTAAAGTTGGGACTAAGACCCCTGAATTTTTGAATATATAAAAGGTGAATATGGGCTCATTCACTTATCATGTGAACCACTTGCAGATGCATATATGAGATGGATACATATGTATTTATTGTCAACCTGCAGTTTGGCATTTGAAATTTCTTTCTCAATTAATAGCATAATTTTCAGATTATGAAATTAGGATAGTTCATCTTGAAGATTCTAGTTTATATCCAAGCTAGTTTAGTATTGAATACCTTCTAGTTTAGTATTGAATAACTCCTTAATTTCCAATTAATTTACTGATAATTTACTTATCGTGATGTACATTACAAGATAATTACTCCATCCTAATTCTCATGATAATATTAATACTTTTAAAAATTAAAATAATATCTGTATTACAGTATTTCAAAAAAACTGTTAACATTTTTTGATAACTAGGGATAATATATATTAAAAACTTACAGAATATTGTCGTTTACATCATTCAAAATAGAAACACCTTAAGGACATTGATATTGCCCAGATCGGCTAGCACAGAGCATACATTGAAACTAATGTTCTTAACAAGATAAATATGGGCTACGCTACCTATTTCAAATTATTTATAACAAAAATGTGTGGTGAATCTAGTGATCAAAAGCTGCTTGATTGAGTGCTTGCCGTGCCAGATTGTGTGCCACTTTGTCCCGTTTTCTAAAATTATGGATGATCGATGGCTCCTTCAACTAGTACATTAACCACCTGTATGATTGTAAGATAGAATTGTGAGGGACAGCGTTTGACAAGAGCTATTTTATTACCTCAGTTGTATCTGTTTCTACAACCAGAGGAGTTAGACATGGGTTAGATCTAATTTGAGGCCATCTTTTGAGAGCCTCCAGTTCTACTTGTAATGGTGAGGTCGCTGAGACAGTTCTTTGGTAACCCAAAATCCAATCCCCTGCTTGATTCCTAAAAACTCCTCATACTTCCCTTAGTTTGAAGTTTTCCTTGAAAGCACCACCAATGTTTAGCTTAAAGAAAGATTGAAGGGATTTATATCATGCAATGCTTATTGCATGGGAATGAACAGTAGTGTCACGACCCAAACTCTGCACTGGTCGTGATGGCGCCTCTCGTGAAAACAAGGCCATCCAACTAACCTAACTCGTCTCTTTCAAAATATTTAAGTATAAATAACAACAAAAATAGGACTTAATGATATTAATTAATAAAATTACAACACAACACAGCCCGAATCGGGATGTCACAAGTCACGAGCAACTATTAGAATATAACTATCACTACAAGTCTGAAATATAGAAATAGGACTGACAAAACAAAGGAAGAACACGCGGTGCTGTGAACGCTGGTAGTCACCTCACTAATCTCTATTAACTTAGCCTCTGCTCAGCTCAAAACCCGCTACCGGGTGAACAAATACCTGCATCTGCACACGAGGTGCAAGGAGTAAAATGAGTACTCCAACTCAGTAAGTAACAAAAGTAAATAATAACCGAGCATCAAGAAATCACGTAAAACAAACCATCATACAGTATAGAAGCAAGGTACAATCCTTTGAGAAAACGATAAGGTTGTGAAATTCTTGGAAATATCTTGGCTCGGTTTAAAGCTCTTTTGAAAATGATCTTTTCAACAATTACGAAAACGATATCAAAATAGTAAGTGCTGATAAGCATATAAAAATTTGCCCCCAGACACAAATACCAAAGTATAATAGGTAAAAAAAGACAAGTGAATATGCAAGATAAGCACATCAAAGCTTGCCTCTCAAGCAATATCTCAAAACAGTACCAGACCCTCGGGCACGATTATGTTCTTGGTCAGTCATTGTTACCTAAAAAAACGCGTATTACAGTGCCATTATGACCACTGGTTAGTCATTATTACCTGACTGGTCATTCATTATTAGCTGACCAAAACGTGTATTACAGTGCCATTATTACCACTGTCTAAAATTTGTCCGCTTTAGGCAGATACCCACGCTCATTGTGAGGGTGCAGACTCCGAAAGGGCTCCTTCAGCCCAAGCGCTATATTGTTATAAGGCCTGAAAGCCTGTACATATCAACGTGAGGCCTGAAAGCCTTCTCACATTACACTCGAGGCCTGAAAGCCTCCTCACATATCACTCGAGGACTGAAAGCCTCCTCAAATATCACTCGAGGACTGAAAGCCTCCTCACATATCACTCGAGGCCTTAAAGCCTCCTCACATATCACTCGAGGCTTGAAAGCTTCCTCACATATGGCCCTCGGCCTCAATCAGTCCAGAAAACACCATAAGCCCTCGGGCATCAATAAAAATAGTAGCGCTCAGCCCAATTAACATAGGAAAATTTTATTTAAGTCTCAAAGTTCAATTAAAACGGTTGAGTTTGTAAATCAGTATAATCAACAGGACTGAGTTAAAGTAGTATGTCAAATAGTGAGGAAACAGTGATAAAATCCCCCGAAGGGTTCAAATAATTGGCACGACGCCCAAATATGATAATCAGCCCAAATCATGATAATAACGAGTCAAATACGCGATAAAATTAACAATCGATACGGACCAAGTCACCATCCCCAATGGTGCTTTACCCTACGCTCGATATCCGGCGTGTAAGTCACCTTAATATAGAACTATGGTGTGCAAATTTGGGGTTTCAAACCTTCAAGATATCATTTTCAATCCTTACTCACCTCGAACGACAAAACTTTAGCTCGCGACGCCTTTGCCCCTCAAACAGGCCTCCATGCATGTCGAATCTATCCAACATCAGAGCGAATACATCACAATATGCCAATAGGACATAACCCAATCGAAAAAATAGTAAAAAAAAAAAACTCAAAAGTAGCAAAACCCGAGCCCCATGCACACTTCTCGAAAATCAGAAAATTTAACATTAATGGATTCCTTATCTCGCCATGAGTCTTTACATATTGAATTTACCAAAATCGGAGTCCAAATGACCCTTCAAATCCCCATTTTAACTCTCTTAAGTTTCAAGCCCTAATCACTATTTTTGCCTATTAATTCCTTGAGCTTTCATCCTAAATTCATGTAATAACACCTTAGAATTGCATTTTAAACTTAGAAATCCTTACCTCAAATAAGTCTCGTGATTCCTCTATTCCAAATCGCCTAAATTCTCCAAGTCCGAAGTGAAAATATGAAACCCTTTTAAAAATTTGCGAAGGAGAAATTATATAACACTGACCAGTCATTTCCACATCTGCGGCTCCTTAGCCTCATCTGCGACCACCGCTTCTGCGGTCAGCTCACCGCTTCTGCGGATTTCCCTAATATATCCAAGTTTCGCATCTGCAGTCTCTATGTCGCATCTAGGACTCCCCAGATGCGGTCCGCATACTCGTACCTGCGCCACCTGCCGCTTCTGCACCTCTTCTCCTTGCTTATGTGGTACCGTTTATGCGGAACCATTTCTGCAGAAGCGAAAATATCTGAAGCAACTGCAATTTCTTAAGTTCTCAAATAAAAACTTTCTGTTAACCATCCGAAATCACCCCGAGGATCCCGGGACCTCAACCAAAAATACCAACACCTCCTATAACATCATTCAAACTTGTTCCAATCATTAAAATACCTCAAACAACACTAAAATCATCATTTCTCATCGAATTGAAGTCTAAGTTCTTTAAAAACTTCCGAAATATGCATTCGATCAAAAACCCAATCAAAACACCTCCGAATAACCTGAAAGTTTGCACACACATCCCAAATTACCTAAAGAAGCTACTACAACTCTCGGAATTCCATTCTAACCCTCAGATCAAATTCTCACCTATCAACTGGAATTCGTCAAAATACTAACTTCGCCAATTCAAGCCTAATTCTACGCCATACCTATAAAATCACTTCCGATCACGCTTCTAAGTGACAAGTCATCCCATGAAGCTAACCGAATCATCGGAATCCACATTCAATCCCTCTAACTCATATGTCAATATCCAGTTGACTTTTCTAAAATAAGCATTCCTTAAAGAGACTAAGTGTCTTATTTCCATCTAAAACTAATCCAATTCAACTCATTCACCTAAGACTCTTATAATGAAATATAAGGAAGCAGAAAATGGGGGAAACAGGGCAGTAACTCATGTAACGATGGGTCGGGTCATCACATCCTCCCCCACTTAAACACACATTCGTTCTTGAACGTACCTAGAGTTGTTATAAAAGCCAACCAATAGTCGAATAACCTTACCAAGCATATACCCCGGGGTGATCCCACGCCATCCTATCTCACATAGGTCCGATAACACAACATAGCTAAAATTTCACAATCCATCTAGTCCATAAACCATAGAACCACATTGTACTTTCTGAAATCATACATAAGATCAGAACCTTACATCTATACTCAGAATAAGCTCGAACCATCTGTAATAACCCATACCTGCAACCTCTGGTGCAATCATATGATATAATACATAATCCAAACACTCTAAACGATAACTTCTATTCATAGTAGTTGCACACAACACCTGAATACCGTTAGATAACCTCTTATCAACCAAGGTCTTATTCCAACACTCTCATATACTGCCAATGATATATGAAACACGTAATAATCCGTAGCTATTTTTCAGATAAACCATTCATGAAGCCACTTCACTTTTGACTAATACCACAACACTTTTCGAGCCGAACCTCAATTTTATCCTCCCAACAAGCTGAAATCAAATCCGTTCATATTCATTAGTGACCCTAACAATCCCCTCGAATCCAACACACTGGTAACATGACATGTCAATGTAGGTCTAAGCCACAACTTGCATAATTCACGCACCAATAGGAAATGGTCTGAATATACTCAAATCACAAAAATGACCCTTAACGAAAGAGCTTTATCTCAAACTCATCAGTACCATCACAATACAAGGCTGAGACCCCATGTCGCATCATAGAAATAAAACACATGAATCTACTTCGAAAGGTTATACCTCCACATAGCCTCGCTATAAATGCGCGATCCTATCCAAACAATATTATGCCTGAAACACCTCAAATCACTATGCTCAAATCGATAGCCATGCACAATTTGATGTCGGGAACCCAAGCAAATCATTACACCCATGGTGAAATAAATAACATACTCCACACAACCCAATAGGACAGAACCGATACGTCGTTCCCTAAGCAACACTCAATTACTCTTCGTGCTTGAATTCCACTAAGAGACCCCCAATTTAACTGCATCATATGTGCCTATAACCAACAAATCATAGCATCTCGCAACACAAAAAAGGTAACTCATAGATCACCCAGATCATTGATAAGCTCAACAATGGTCAAATTAATACCTACCTCAACAATATCATTTGGAGCCAACCAAGACGACTCAAGATAGAACGCTCAACATAAGAGCCCAAATAAGGGAGACAAATCCTTCCGAGCCACCTGCTAACTCTCCCCGATAGGACATAATCTGACGAACATCTCCACTCAATCCGTGGTATTTTCCCGAATAGCCAACAACGTCATCTTATCGCAATAGCCCAGAATAACACAACACGGAAACAACCAGCTTGAATCCCAATATCACTTCCAAGATCTAATATCCCAAGCAATAAAAGGCTAGTCACTAAACACTGCTGATAAACACGATCTAGAATCGCAATAGCATGAATATGAGAGCTTCCGATCTCCAATTCCGTGTAGCACATAGGTCACCCTTCTTGATCCCAAATTCCGCTGTCCGAATACATATCACACCTCAGGTATCCATATATTCCACGAAACATATCCTAAAATTCTTTTATGCCATCAAGAAAACTTGAATATCAACAGTCGATCCAACAAGAAAGTGTCTTAATACTATCAAAATATTCTCAGTTTAGTCACATCACCCTTTTTTTTAAACGTATGCTCCCGTCAAATCACTTCCAATTAGCAATACCGTTTCCTTGATTACCTGAGGCTACCCGTTGCCTAAGAGTTTTATGAACCTCTTTTCAAAACTGAACTTTAATTCATCTAGCCAAGAACTTCTACTGATCCCATTTAGAAGAAAAAAAATCATTATATATCCCATGCTCCGCTTGCCCACAAAAAATATACATCTCCAAACCACGGTAAAACCCAATAAGAACTCTCTCCCAATTCCATTTGCACAAGCTAAACTGCCAGAACTGAATCCGTCTAACTAGACCATGCTAAGCAAGTTGTCAGAACTCAAGAGCGTTGCTGCAAAATACTTGTACGAACTCATTACCTCGAACACCCACAAATAATTATTCATATCTTTTCTATACTGATTTGGTCTACTACCAAGCTACTTCATCTATCTAGATTTCCTTCTGATTCATTTTCCACTTGATATCCTTACTTGTTGTAGTACCACAATCTCTCAACCCAGACTCACTACCCGAGACCCAACACAAGACCATACTGTCTAAAACCCATAAGTCGTTGAACACTCTCCCAAATATTCCCAGAAACACCACATTCCAGAATACTTTACTCTGAAGAACTTCCAGCAAATCTAAATTTGTTACCTTTACTTTCCAGATAATGATACATAGAATCCCATAATTAACGTAAAAATACCACAAGTCTTGACCTTTTCCAGTGAAAACACAGTCTCTAACCACATACACAACCTTAAGATACCCGATTATTTTTATAGAATCTTGAACACATTAGAACCATTCTCGAAAGTCATTCACTCTTATTTAACTGCAAATTACTTTACCTAACGAACAGAATTACCCGTGCCTCATTGGCACTTCGATACCGCAAGATGAAATCCTCATACCAATACAACTAAAAAACTTTCTACTTTATGCACCGAACATTCTTTACCAACAACAACTCTAGACATTCTATAAATCCTCATACCCCATGAAGCATAATATAGACCTCGTCAAAACTTTCCTTTACTCTAGCCATAGCTAATTCACTTGCATGCCCCAAACTGGAACCAATATAGCACCTAACCATGCAATCAACTGCTCATGGTAGACTCCCCCACTTGGCTCGAAGCTATAGATCAAGATACACTCAATAACTCATAACACTTTTATTGTATTGATGCCACAATACCATAGTAAGATTAAACTCAAATCATTTATAAGTTTGCGAAAATCCAGTGCTGTAATCTTCTGCAAATCTCCCATTTATCCCCGCATCAGTTGAGAACTCTCTTAAGCGACCCGAAATTTCAAATTTCAACACGTACTCTTCAATTACACATGAGTCCTTCTAACATACACATAAGGATCATACCACTTAAGAACACTCTGCAGGAGATAATCCACTTTCTTCGCCTCAATTAACATTTCTGCATACCTTCCACCGTCATACACATTACACAGTCATTTAATCTTCCCAGGTCTGAACTCATACCGCCACAGGAAATGCACTTCACTCCCCAACTAAGAGACACGAAACGATTCTTCACGTGCCCATAATTCGGGCTACACATCAAATCACAATAGGAGTCAAACACTTAATAGTTTCTCTATTATCCAACAAACTTCTTCGTCACTACCAAGTCATATAGATACATCTCGCAATACTAACATACTCATCACATGGATATCCAACCGACATTCCCGCTAATAGGGAAAGTACCGAACATATAAGTTCAAAATACTTGCTCACATAATCAGCACCTCGGTGCTCAAGCCATAGGAAAAGATCCAGCCTCAACTCCTCCAGACTGGCCCAATATAAACTCACATAGATTACATATCGCCCCTCGATCATGGAATCACAAGCCATCAAGGAACATCTGATACTGAGCGCTCATGCGCGCATACAAACGCGTGGAAGGAATTTCAAGAGTTTCTTTTCAAGTTGAATCAAGGACGCACGATAAGAATTCAAGAATGTGTGTCGCACCTCCTTTTTCCTTACTACACCCCCGGAAAGGGTATAATAATAAAGGAGTTATTTCCAACTTGAAGTGACAATTGAAACGAGATTATTTAATTAAAATCAAAGTCGATACTTGGGAGATTTATAATGTCCTAAGTCACCGATTTAAATCCCGAATCGAGGAAAAGAATGACTCTGTTATTATAGTCTGTAAACCAGAAATCCGGGTAAGGAATTCTATTAATCCGGGAGAAGGTGTTAGGCACTCCCGAGTTCCGTGGTTTGAGCACGATCGCTTTGATCCTACTTGGCTTATTAAATTATTTGATTACCGATTTTAGAACCTATGTGCATTTGCTTCGTTTAATTAAGAAATAGGTCACGCGCACGTGTATCCATTTGTTCGGCGCGTCAAAAATCATATCACATGAACGTGTTCATAATTAATAATGCTTTATTATTAAGAAAGTTTTAGCCGAGGTTGCGCGAACGCATATCTTGATTTATATTTTTGTAAAAGAGTTGTAACTATGTCACGCGAACGTGTACATAGACCAAAAATCCATTTCAAAATTGGTTATCATATGTACGTCCTAAATCATCATCTCTCTCCATTATTAAGATGCTAATGCATTTTTCAAGTGTGCTAAAAGAAATTTCAGCACTATCCATGTATTAGAATTTAACTATAAATTAGCATACTTCAAGAAACCACAATTAGAAACCTTAATAGAAAGATCAAATCGTACTTCTCATATTTGATTTAAAATAAAATAAAATATAGTAGTACTGTGATACTAATCCTTATTAATTAACAATTAATTTTTCTCAATATATGATTGTCATTATTATATTCTAAGTCATAAGATTAGTACGTGGGCTATGGATGATTAAATTGTGGATGACACACCTCGAGCTACGGATAAAACAAAATTAGTTGAAACAAGGGCCATGCAATTGTGATTTTTATTCGGCACGGCACACCTCAATTTATTTTAAAAAGGTTTTATTACTCGAAGTTGTTATCATTAGGTCACATAAAATACACCCCGAATTTAAATTCCTGCATATATTTTGTTTTTATTTTATTAGGCCAAACCCGATATCTAAAGCATGTAAGTGAGTTAGTCTCTAATGGGCTAACCTTTCCCCACTCCCACGGCCCAATAGTCTAATTCACAAAGACAAAATCAAATACAATTGAAACAAGAAACAAGAAAATGGAAATAAACGAATAAAAAGAGATCAAGCCTTAGTTAAACATCATAGGATTATCCTTATAACGACAGCGAAATACTTGCATTTTCCAAATCTTGAAAACAACGAAACATTTAGTTTAAGCAAAAATCACAATTCAACCTCAAACCCATGATACATCTAAGTAAATAATAGTATAAAAATACTAGTAAACAAAGTCGACATTGTATTTGTATTTTGCGATGCTAAAGTACAAGGTCTGTCTCACGGATTCAATTTTTTAAAATGCTCTACCTAAGCAATTATTATAACTCTATTCAATAAAAAAACAAAAAGGAAACAAAATTATGTTGAGCAATGAACAAGCATGACAGTACATACCTCAACCAACATCATCAACGTGACATGAGCGCTCATGCGGCGACCTCGACGACTTTGACGGACTGAAGGTTTCAGGTGATTTTAGGACGGTTTGAAATTGATTTTCGGGGTGTTGTTTTCACTGTTAGCAGCTATGTCTGGCAGCATTTTTGTGCAAAACCAAGGGCCATCTTAATGGCATTTTTAGGCAGAAAACAGGAGCTCTTCAGGGTGCGCTTTTGGATTGTTTTGGTGCTGGATTTCGCCGGAGTTTCGGGTTGCGGCTGTTCTTTGTCCCTTTTCTTGGGGTGGTCCACTAGGATCGCTACTATAGGATAGAGAGGTTTGGAAAATGGCTAATTTAGGAAGGGAATGGCTGCTTGTTCATGGCGTTTTTTGTTCTACCGAGTTCAACCAAAAAAAAAAATGAGAGGGGCAGGTATGAGCTCTGTTTTGTCCGAGAGCAAGTGACAATGAAGGTCGTGAATTGCGGTTGATTGTTCCCTTCTAGAGTGTATCTCTCCCTCTCTTTAAATAAGTAAGAAATGAATTAGCTATTCATCTACACTCAAATTTCTTTCTTTACTCTAATGCACTCACAACCCAACCACTCTAGAAACTAGGTAAAATGTTTTTTTATTTGTTTTTTTTCTTCCTAAAATAAAACCTAAATTAATTTTATCCCTAAATTATCCTAGAAAATTAAAGTAATTAACCCTAATAATTATTATAACTAATTATAAACCAAATTAAAAGAAAAATTGGCAAAATTCGAAAATTAAAGAGTAAAATGCAACATGCCTATTTTTATGATTTTTTTCTATTTTTGTCAAACAACAACTTAATTAATCTAAAAATGTAAATGAAATCTGACATGCAGATGCAATATTTCTTTTTTATTATAAATAAATATCAAAGTTAATCCTAATTAATTAAACTAAACATGAAACTATTTTTGTATTTTCGAAATTATATAAACTATTTTTGTATTATTTTTTTAAAATTTATGAAAAATACATAAGCTAAATTTTTTTTTTGTAATTTTTATTTTCTTGTACTAAAATAAAGTAAAAGCATCAAAATTAATTGAAATAGCGCTACTAGGCCTAAATTAAATATTTACACGCAAAAATATAAATAAATCTTGGGGAGGGTAAAAAATCACACGTCTACAATGTAAAGTTTTCCTAAAGATTCTGCAGTCTCTCGAGGATAAGTACAGACCTCTCCATACCGATCTGGGGGACGCTACTAAACCTGCTCATGACTCATGAGACCTAGTAACTTAGGCTCTGACCAGCTTGTCATGACACCCCACACTGGTCGTGATGGCGCATCTCGTGAAGACAAGTCCAGCCAACTAACCTAACTCGTCTCTTTCAAAATAGTTAAGCATAAATGAACAACAAAAATATGACTTAATGATATTAATTAACGAAATTACAACCCTAATCGAGGTGTCACAAGTCACAATCATCTATAAGAATTTAATTCCACTTCAAGTTTGAAATATACAAATAGGACTGATAAAACAAAGGAAGAACATGCAGTGTTGCGAACACTGGCAGTCACCTCGCTAATCTCCATTAACTTAACCTCTGCTCAGCTCAAAACCCGCTACCGGGTGAATAATTATCTGCATCTGCACACGAGGTGCATGGAGTAAAATGAATACTCAAACTCAGTGAGTAACAAAAGTAAATAATAACTAAGCGGTAAGATATTATGTAAAGCAAACCATCATGTTGTATAGAAGCAGGGTACAATCATTTGAGAAAATAGTAAGGATGTGAAATTCTTGGAAATGTCTTAGCTCGATTTAAAGCTCTTTTGAAAATGATCTTTTCAACAGTTATAAAACCGATTTCAAAATAGTTGGTGTTGATAAGTACAGAAAAATCCGCCCCCTCGGGCATAAATACCACAGTATAACAGGTAAAAAGAATAGACAAGTGAATGTGCAAGATGAACACATCAAAGCTCGCCTCTCAAGCAATTTCTCAAAACAGTACCAGCCCCTCGGGCACGATTATGTTCCTGGTCAGACATTGTTACCTGACTAAAATGCGTATTACAGTGCCATAGTTACCACCGGTCAGTCATTGTTACCTGACCAAAATGCGTATTACAGTGCTATTGTTACCACTATCTAAAATTTATCCGCTTTAGGCGAATACACGCGCTCACTATGGGGGTGCAGACTCCGGAGGGGCTCTTATAGCTCAAGCGCTATATCATCATAAGGCCTGAAAGCCTTTACATATCAACAAGAGGCCTCAAAGACTTCTCACATTACACTCGAGGCCTGAAAGTCTCCCCACATATCATTCGAGCCCTGAAAGCCTCCTCACATATCACTCGAGGCCTGAAAGCCTCCTCAAATATCACTCGAGACCTGAAAGCCTTTTCATATATGTCCATCGGCCTCACTTAGTCCAGAAAACATCATAAGCCCCTCGGGCATCAATAAAAATAGGAGTGCTCAGCTCATTAACAGTGGAAAATATTTTTTAAGTCTCAAAGTTCAATTAAAACGACTGAGTTTGTAAATCAGTATAATCAACAGGACCGAGTTCAAGTAGTGTGTCAAATAGTGAGGAAACAATGGTAAAATCCCCCGAAGGGTTCAAATAATTGGCACGAAGCCCAAATATGACAATCAGCCCAAATCATGATAATAACAAATATGTTTATTGATGCCCGATGGGCTTATGATGTTTTCTGGACTAAGTGAGGCCGATGGACATATATGAAAAAGCTTTTAGGCCTCGAGTGATATGTGAGGAGGCTTTCAGGCCTCGAGTGATATGTAAGGAGGCTTTCAGGCCTCGAATGATATGTGAGGAGGCTTTCAGGCCTCGAGTGTAATGTGAGAAGTCTTTGCGGCCTCTTGTTGATATGTACAGGCTTTCAGGCCTTATGATGATATAGCGCTTGAGCCATAAGAGCCCCTCCGGAGTCTGCACCCCTACAGTGAGTGCATGTATTCGCCTAAAGCGGATAAATTTTAGACAGTGGTAACAATAGCACTGTAATACGCATTTTGGTCAGGTAACAATGACTGACCGGTCAGTCATTGTTATCTGACTGGTCAGTCATTGTTACCTGACCAAAATACGTATTATAGTGCCATAGTTACCACCAGTCAGTCATTGTTATCTGACTGGTGAGTCATTGTTACCTGACTAAAATGCGTATTATAGTGCTATTGTTATCACTGTCTAAAATTTATCCGCTTTAGGCGAATACACGCGCTCACTGTGGGGGTGCAGACTCCGGAGGGGCTCTTATAGCTCAAGCGCTATATCATCATAAGGCCTGAAAGCCTATACATATCAACAAGAGGCCTCA
>JASVEL010006669.1:0-146766 GCA_032618575.1 Nicotiana noctiflora
TAAGCACATGTATCAAGTAAATTCGGCCACCAAAGCTAAGTAAATGGAGAAACACCTAACGTTTTTGTTTATGATGAAATTAAACCATGATCTTGTATGATTTTTACCCACTTCATTAACAATTGGACCACTTAGTTGATCGTTAAACTAGACTTACTTCTTGGCACCCATTAGTCTCACTATAGAGTCAGTAGTCTATGAATAATTTGTGCTTCAATGTAATCACTTATACTATCACCTAGTGCAAATAAACATTCTTTTGATTATCCTTTCTTCTTTTGGGAACAACACCCAAAAAAGAGGGTCTTTTTTCTCCCTCGTTGAGAATCACCAAAAAAACAGATTTTTAATAGTTCAAAACAGTAGAAGAAATTTATTATGGCATACAATAAATTGATGTTAGTAGAGGTTTGAAAAAGCAATGTCTCTCTTTATTGATGAAGACGTACAAAGTACACGTTAAATAATTCTAAATATCATCTCTCTTCAAGCCTCACAAAAGTTCAGAAAAAAATCGATCATACTTCTCTAGCTTTCTTTATGTTACATCAACATTATTTTTGAGCTTAGGGTTTAGCTTTCTATTGTAGAGCATGGGACAATAGCAAAGTGGTTTCACGCCAAACTAAATAATCCATTAAGATACAGGGAAGGGGAAACAAGAGTTATGTTGCTCAAAGGAAGATACTTAACCAGGCTAACAACTAATGATATCAAACATGATGCTTGAGAGAGGAGGGTTTCCTGTCATACAATAATCGAACCAAAAATGTATGTGTATCATCTTTCTGAATTCTACCTCAGTTGCGGAGTATTAATCAACACAGAGAGACATCTGTTAAATTGTCACCACATTACAAGAAACTCTGCATGTCAAGCTCCACGAAGGAGCATGGATCTGGGATGTCAAATTCCTTGAGGACCTGAAACCAAATAGCCAAAACATAAAACTCCTGAATCGGGAATGATAATTCGCACTTGAAAGCCTTTTTAATTGTTCGAAAGACATGCTCTATTATGGATCAGTACACAATTCTTTTGGAACCATCTAAAAGTGTCTTACTCTGCTACTCCATTTCTTAAAAGTATAGACAAGTAGTGGTTCAAACTGCAAAAGGTGAAAAATATCCAAAACTAGCAGTTCATGACACTGGTAAGTTTTCTTTTTCAGGTTAACAGGGGTGGCCTCCATCCTTGTCAACTGTAGAAAGTTAAGGCTGTTATGGCATGCTCAGAATTCTTTTTCCTGAATTTAGTGTCAGCTTTGAGGTGTTCATTGTAATGATCTGGAATACCGAGGTAACAGTACATCTTAATTGAAATTTGAGAGTGAGTGAGAAGTGGCTGAACCAAGCATCCAAATGAAAATAAGCAAGAAACCAATTGCCTATAGCCCAACAAGAGTAGTAGGTAATCTGTCTTAATAAATCCCTAATTTTAAGGAGGCTTACCTGTAGATATTCTTGAGTGACCTGATAATAAAAAATTATTTGCGTTGACGGCGTATATAACTTATACACTAATAGAAATACCTTAGGGTGCACAATTCCGAATGTTCCAATTCGATTGCCTTTGTAAACAATTTTAGCTTGTCTTCCCTGAAGAAATGCAGGCTCCTATGACACAATAAGACAGAAATAAGCACAGACCGCAATACCCATAATGAAATGAAAGAGAAAGAATTGGAAAAATGCAAACAGTACCTCTGATCTTTCTATGCAGTAGCCTTCACAGTCCCCAGGTGATACAAAAGAAGTTCCAGTTGCTTCCATGATTCTGTCGACTAGACCATGTATTAGCTGGAAAAAATGTCAAGACAGTCAAGCCTTTGAGTGTCTAGAAGCTAGTGCACAACCTACAGGACTATTATAATTATACATATGACTCCGATAACAGAATGAAGCAATCAAGACATTGCTTGGAAGACAGGACAACTTATATTTAAGGAAGTTCCACTAAAGATATTTTTAGAGTAGAACTTCACCTATAAGAAAAATGGCGAAATATATTTTATTCAAGAACCTTCCAAACTTGGTCCTGGCTAAGAAGTTCAGAATTTGCAGAAATCATCACAGCACAACTGATGTCAAAGTAGGATTACAAAATATTCTCTCCCACCTAAGCTAATGATGGACTTTTCCAGAACTCTCTGTGGTCTGTGCATACAAGTAGTTCTTGCAAAAAGGAGAATGGTACTTGCAATGATCCATGTCAAAGAAGATACTCCTTCAAATCCAATATAGCAACCTATTCTAACTAGCACAAGATTTAAGAGCAAAATGTTTGAATTGATTATCATAGTAACTTTGGTAAATAAGTGTTTAACAATCGTTCCAAATGTAAAAAGTGGAGAACTCAACTGAAAGATGACATCCAATTTGGAATAATATGAAGGGAGAAAATTTTGCCCTTTAAAGAGAGGCCAAGCTACTTGGGGTAGATCATAAAAGGAAGTAGGTCAATCTAATTGCAACAGAGGGAGCAAATGGAAATGGGTCACTCTGAGAGGAAGACAAAAAGAGAATCTGCAGGGACTGGATGGCAAAGGTGAATTCATAATTAGGTCCCACTCTCCATTATGAAATAACATTCGCGACTGAGGCAAGAGAACTATTTTCATATGCCAATAGCCCTTCCATTTAAATTTTCACGGGTAACCAAATCTCCCTGGAAAAAAAGAGTATAGACCCAAAACTGAGCTTCCTTTACAAGTAATATATTCACCCAAAACAATTCATATTTCAACAACTGGAACTTGTAATGTGCAGCAGATGTGCTACAGAAAGTCGATATGCATTTCAAATAGCATGTTCACATCCACGGCGATCGCCAAGAAGATTTTGCAGAACAGATAAACTACCAATATAGAGCTACAAATGTGGTACATCTGTACCTCAAATCCTGAGTTAGCGCCGCAATACAGAGCAGCAAGGTGGCGACGGTTTACTGCACCAACGTCCTTTGTGCCATCTAACAGGACTACATCACCAACTTCAAAAATCTGAACCAAAATGAGATAAAAACATTGAATCTATCATGCAGAAGCCACTCTCAAAAGAAATGGCAAAGGAGATATGCATGACAGTAACAAGATGGAGACATAACTTATTACTTGGAGATAGCAAAGGAGAACTAACTAACAAGTGTTACTTTTAATTAAGCAGAAAATCCCTCCACTGGTTGTTATAGAAAAACATCTCGCACATAATTAAACTTCTATAGCCTACTTCCTTCTCGAAAAGATTCAACCGGATAACTCACAAAGTTTAGCCAGAAAATATTCAATTCTATTAGACGACTTGGTGCGTACTGCTATTTACTTAAAACTCTCATTAATTGCAATCCTGAGCATATTTCACGCGTTGAAGCAATAATGCCAGTGGCCGGGTAATGGCGGGAAACCATGCCGAAGTTAGTTATATTCATTTACCTTCATCGGCTTTGGATGATCCTTGTTATGTCCAACGGTTCTCAATAATCCAGGCATGAGATTAGTCCGCACAACCTGCAAAGCAAGAGCTGTTTCAGTAACCAGCATTTGGTACATAATTATGCAAATAGAAGAAACCTGCAACTTTGTACAAATTCTAATCTAAATCAAGAACAACAGAATTATTACACAAAGCAGCATCTCCTATAAGTAGTAAACAATCTTTTTCACTAGACTGGACCAAGGGGATAAAAGAAAATGACTTTTTCCTCATCTACGTTGACTACCTCCAAAGCGTCCTCTCCCCCTTTACTAGGGAAGATACATGTTTAAGTTTGAATTCAAGATATCTAATTTTGACATACAACAATTTCCTAAAAGAAGCAAAAATGAAAGGTTTCAAATACAAACTTCTTATTTTGGGTTTCATGAAAACCTTATCATGATCGTTTCTTCTACATGCCACTTAGAAATTGCACATATCTGCATGTGCATCGTGTTTCATGTGGCAGTAGGTGATGAAAAAGTGCCACCTGGGCTTGAAGCCATTTGAGGCAACAGCAGTCTGTGGATCGGTAGGATATTCAATAGATTGACATTCTACTTGTTTTCTTTGGCCTGTAATGAGAACATCTAGGATCTGGCAAATCAGGATTAACCTAGAAAAGCTTAAAGGGCCATTTTATACAGTAAGAAGAGTATGGTTGCACTGTCGGAAAATTTTATCTGGCTTATCAGCTTAATTGTCGGCATATGTAAGAACATGCATAAGCTGTATTTTCAGGTTGAAAGAAATCATAGGCATATTGTACTGGATGGACAAAATTTGTTTTTGGATGGCATACAAATGATATACGCAAATCAAGCAAATTGATGCATAGATTTCAGATTGAAGGACGGCAATAAAGGATTATTGTGTAAGCTAGACATCAGATAGGAGAATCTGTTCTTATCCATCCTAGAAAGGAGAGCTTTTGAGGGGATTGAGTCTCCTTTTCACATCTTAAGAATAGTCTTTTATCTTTGATCACTTTCTGGTGCGCACTCATATAGCCCCTACTTGTATAGAAGACTGGGCGTCATTTGTAGAGAATCTGTGTTCTGATGTAAATTCTCTACTTTTTGGTATACTTCTTGTATACGGGAGTTTTCTCCCTTTTGATTAATACAATTTACCTTATAAAAAAATGGGCGCTAAGCAAAAAGTTAATGGAAGTTGTGGAAAATTATTGGCTAAGAGGTTTTCCAGTTCGGACTAATCTGGCTATCCTATAATACCTTCTACACAAGCATTCAGTGGATTACATCAATTATTGATAAGGCAGGAGAACACTTCAGATTCGGAGAGGTCCTACAAGGTACAGCATGTGAAGCAATGCACATTAATCTTGGTAAAGATCTGCCTCTATGGGTTAACGATATTTAGAGCTTCCAAGAATGTCAGATTATGGCATTGGATCTTCTCCCTCCTCCTCCCAACACACCTTGGACTTTGTATGAGATTAAGTCACAAGTCAAGACATCAAGGGGTAATGTTGGGACTTCAAATTCATGAGATACAGATACTGGATGGAAAGCGGAAAAACATCTATCATCAAGGCTATACCGTACATCCTCATCAGGTAATCAAGGAAGGAGAGAAAAACATGAAAAGTACGCAGTCAACTCTACAACATCTTCTACAAGAACATGAGAGTGAGGCTCAGTGATTCATGATGTTAAAATGAGATTGAAATATAGACAATGATGTCCTTTTGCTTTGTTGTCTCTTCGAGGTAAAATCACTCATGTTTGTGGTCCCGTGTTTTTTCCTAGTCTAATTTAGTTTCAAGAGCCTCACTCTCTCTATCCCTTACTCGTTTTTGAAAGCCTTCCATGGAGTGCAATTTGAAATACAAAGGGTTCACTAAAATCACTCATGTTTGTGGTCCCGTGTTTTTTTCTCTCTTTTTTAACAGGGGAAGTCACTGTGTGTGGCAATGCTCATGCAAGACCATCTCCAAGAAAGAGGGAAAATGCAGTGCTATAGATGCTGGATAGGTCCCAGAAACTATGAACATTGGGAGTTGACGTGGGAGCTGTGGGACATGTTTCTTTCATTTTTGGATAGTACAGAAGACGCTGAAAAAAATAGCCAATGCCTCGTTAGTTGGGGAGGATGCCCAGTCCCAAAGGTAGTTAGGATGTTTCAACTTCCCAGGCACAACCCTTTTAAGCATTATGTGACAAATATGGAAAGGAGGGAATAATGCATACGAGCGAGTGGCACATCTGATGCATAGTTTGAAGCATACTGTCTTACAACTTTATCCAAGACAACAACATACTAGTAGATTCCCACAGTACGGGGTATGGGGAGAGTAATGGTGTACGCAGACCTTACCCCTACCTTGTGAAGGTAGAGAGGCTTATAAATTTATTCAAGACTACAAAAAGATAATTCCCTTACAACTTTATATCTTTTAAGCGGTCAGTTCATGTAAATGGCACATGATTATAGTGGATGTTTTGAGATCACTAGACCTGTAGACTTATAAAAAGCTTTTGTAGTGCTAATGTAAGCCTTCTTGGGGTGGGGGTGGGGGGTGGGGGAGCAGAGTATATGTGCAATGCAGCACCAAGAGCTTCCAATAAATCAGCGAAATGTAGCTGCTGATATTTGGAATATGTTTATCACAGTTTTGGTAAGATGGGTCATGCCTAACAGTCTCAAGGATGCCTGCATCAGTTGGATCTCTTGGAAAGTTGATAAATCCATCAAACAAGTCTGGAAAATGATTCCTGCTTGTATTTTTGGTGTTTGGAATGAGAGGAATAGAAGATTTTGATGGAATATCAACTCCAAACCACGACCTCAAGGCTAGTTGTCTTTAAAATTTATGTAGCTGGCTAGTTTGTACCCTGTAGACTATCATGCCAAATTTTTGGACTTTGTTAGCTCTCTATCCTTAGCATAGGCCTCATTGTAACAGAGCTAACAAACTCTCACTTGTGTGCTTCCGTTATTATGCATCTACTTGATGCCATTTATAATACCGCTTCATAGAAAAAACAAAAGAAATTACGCGAAAGCTAAATCACAATTTGGAGGGAGGGAAGGCTATCTTAGCCCACCAAGACACCGCATAGAACAACGCACATAAACTTATGTGTTTTAATCAGCCTCTTTTCAATAAATCTTGTGTTTATCTCACTGCACATGCACAAGATTCGAAATAAAATACTCTTTTTAATCAAGAAGAATATCCAAAGTGAAGATGCTAAATCTTCTTCTTCCTAATTCAACTGATTAAACCATGCCATAAGGGGTTTCTGGCAGGGGGGCAGAGTCGATTTGACAACTTAAACTCTTTTCGGGACACAGCAGACTCACCTCAAATTCAGATGTACGAGAATCAGCAATGATTACAGCAGACTTATCCTCTTCACAGTTCAACATAGAAGAAATTTCTTTCTTGGAGCACAAGATCCATGTTAGGACCTCCGTATAACCAGCCATTGCAATCTAAAATTGAAGAGACATCAAGTTAGATAAAAGCAAGTTATCAATAATGACTTGTGAATCAAGGATGCAATCGAATACATACACACAGGTGACAGGACAACTTCATGAGGCAAAAAAGAAAAACAAGTTAGTGTTTTTTAGAGAAATTATGTGACTGGCACAGAACACTTAGGTACGAAGCTGCATTTAAAGAACTATTCATATAATTTAATCAGATAACACCGACAAGCATTTTTTGGGGGAAGGTAACATATCCAATATATTAATCAAATCATCAGCACAGAGTTTGTACTGGAAACCAAAATTTATATCTTGAAATGCTTAAACAAAAGCATAACACCAATAAACATCATACCATGAAGAAATGTAAATGAAAGGACTGCAATTAATTGAAGAACAAATTGTGAAAAGAACAAATAAAGAGGGAAGTACCTGATCAAAAGAAAATAGAGGAAGAAGGCTGCTCAGGAAGGGGTAATAATCCAGCTAGAATACAAAAAACATTGGAACTAAAATTGAGACTTTGAAACTCCCTCCCCACCCCTTCCTGGACAGAACTTGATAAAAGGCTAAAGTTTGTTTAACGAACTCTAAAAGTCCCAAAAATATATTATCACATCCATGTAAGAGGCAATATCAAGAGAAAAAATAATTTTATGAAAGATCACATGTAACAGAGACTATACAGAAACACAATAGAATGATGCTACCTTCTGCAAAATTAATAAATACCCATGACAGCTTGAAGTCTGTGTCTACAATATGAACTCTCAAACACAGAGGTGTATAAACACATTACCTCCGACCGAATTAGATCACTAAATTGACTGAGAGGTAAAGGCTTCAATGATGCAGGTCTTCTCTTTGGGATCTCATTGTAGCCATAAGCAATTGCAACATCCTTTTGAAAAGAATACAGAGGTTGAAGCCATATAAGAACGACAGCAAAGCAATGGTGGGACAGTGACTATAAGCAGTAATGCATCAAAGCAAATACCTCTGCTACATCACAAGGATGAAGGACATCACTTCTTGTGGGAGGTACCGATACGACAAACTTGACTTCTGCATTTTCTGAGACAGATTCCACAGCACGCAATTGCATTTTATGCAACAAACTAGCCACCTGAAATGTTGTTTGGATGTTTAGAGTCTAACGAAAAAATTCAATCTTCTATTCATACCCACAGGATAATCTATCTATATCTAAATCATTATAAAAGTGGGAAGCTCTTAACTAAAAGGTTGAACAACTTAAATACCCTTTTAAATAACCTAAATACCCAACTTATACCAAGAAATAAAATAAAACATCAAGTTTTAAATAAGACGCCAAATTTATTTGAAAAGATATGATCCTTCATATTAGTGAAGCTAGCGAGTCTTTACAACCTTGAAGTCTAACGGTGAGCATTTAATTTTTGTGCAGGCATATCAATTAAAATACAAAATAAGAAAATAACAGAAAGCCTAAAATGTGAGGTTACTCTAATTTAAAATAAAAAAGTCCATGATTTTGGTTCATATCTCTTTTTGATATGGAACCTTCTTGCAAGGTAGGTTTTCATGGACTTTTTTCTCCTTTTTATATTCCTTGAAGAAAATGGAGAAACTTTATTATCTGTCATTATTTGTTTAATGATAACAATACCACTTTTCAATTCTTGAGTTTATGTTAGCAAAGTAATACAGTATAATATAACGTGTCAGTCATGCAGTTTGCAGGTTAGTAACAGCGAAACCACTTATTGGAGAAGAACGAAGCAAGATAATAGAGATAATAGTTACAAGTGAAAGGTAAGCTAAAATCAAACAAATTCTAATAAAAAATTATCCTTGACCTACTAGGATAAGTTAATGAAATTTATGCAATTTGTAATCTTAAAATATCGATGTAATCAATATAAAAGTTACTTCATCATGGGGAATTTTGCCCAAAAGATGAACTTTTAAAAAAATGAAAGATGTTAGACTGGCCAATGCAATACATGCAAAAATTATAGCGGTTCAATCTGCTACCAAGTATGCTTTTATCCTAAAAACTCAAAGGTCTCCCTCTCTCACCACCAACCCCCCCCCCCCCAAAAAAATGAAGGATATCGTTTAAATTCATTCAAAAATAATTTATTGTACGTTTATATTTTGCAATGATCACAAACAAATATATGGTCAAACAATTTCTAAGGTATCTAGCACAATATGTTTTCTCACATGGCTAACTTTACATTGCTTTTTCAAGACGGTATCAGTGTCAACAAAGAGTCTGGGTCATGACAGAATCAAAATAGATGAAATGAACATATGCCAAGAATATCGTCTATAAAATGTATTAGTTAAGATACGCTTCACTACAGTTTGTACCTCATAAAATAAAAATAAGTAAAAAATCATACTTATCTAATTATCCTTTGATTGTCTCATCTTCGTATGTTTAGATGATATCAAATCATCTTGACATCAACAAACAAGTCACTATACGATGATCCACATTTAATTTGCAAAAATTTATGTGACAGCACTATCTTTGGTAATTTTTTTATATAGGAATGTAAGAATTATATTTGTAAATGTTTACTCATTTTAATCTCGTACTTCTCAGATGTAGTTTGTATTTTAGTAACAGTCAAACCATATATTGTAAAAGGACGAAGTAAAATAAAAGAGATAATAATTACAAATAAAAGATTAAGTTATTAGAACATAAGTTCATGCAAGAGTTCATTTTATGTCCTATATACATGAAATATAATGTAATTTATGCAACTTGTAATATAGGTATGCTTGTTGATTCTTCATCTTGGTAGGTTTAGACAATTCCATTATTTTGTCCTCGACAAACAAATAACCATTCCAATTTGATCATTCACATATAGACTTTATTCTTTCATGTATAATATATACTCAAAAGGCTTTATTTTAACAATAATGATGATATAATTATACAAAATCAAGTACCACGAGACTTGATATACATGTGCAACACATGTGCCGAGAAACTAGTAAAACAGAAAAGGCAAACACGGGTCCAAGTTGTAATAATGCTTTCACATAAAACAAAAAGGGACAAACAACTACTGCCACAAATTTCTGAAGACCAGTTAAACAATGTACTGGAAATTCTGAAATGGTCTTTCATTCAACGTATATAGCAGGGTAACCCAGAAAGGACATGTTATAAGAGTCAACAAATGTACCATGAGTACATGTGATTTCTGAACACTAAACCAGTGGATCAGAATCACACCGCAGCCTCACGTTTGATGCTACTTGCTAAAGCACATTTAAGACATGGAAAAGTAATTCAAAAAAACAACAAACTTAAAAAGGCTTTCTTGATTAGACTTGGCGACTTGGCAACTCAAATTTGTTTTTCATTTCTTCTCTTCTTTTTGAAACTTAAATGCTACGTTTTGCATCTTCTCAGATTGATGAATTTTTCTCCTGAGTCCAGCTTTAATGGCATTCTTATGCCTTTTAAAAACAGTGAAGTTTTTGTAGTTATCAGTAGGGATTTGGGAGTAACTCGGATATTTTCCAGAGTTGATTTTGGTATCCTTTTCAGATATCATACAGTTTTGGAGCCCATATAAACTTTTGGAGTGCTCTCTCAATTCCATTAAGGACGACCAAGAATATGTTTAAATATTAGCAAGAGGAGCTGCAACTCGTTTCAACTTATACGTAGTTCCTCCGGGCGTGAGCTTGTTGTAGTCCGTCCTAAGGGGAAAACGCCTCAACCGAAAACTAGTTGGATTGGCTATATGAATCCCCTATATCCATCCTTCTATTTGCACTTATTTCACCCCAAACTAAACAATTTGACAGTTAAAGCAAATTAGTGGTTCTCCAAAACTATATATTCTTTAAATCAAACACTGATGCCAAGAAAAACTTGTCTGTGAATGAATCAACTGCAAATCAGTTTCATCAAATGTACATAAAGTTATTCACAATTCCCTTCCAACTAAGCCAAGCTACAGAATTTATCATTGTATATGATGCATTTTAGGGATATCCTATTTTCCTATAAGGCATAAGTTATACTATAGACCAATCAAAACCCCCAGATACCATTTCAAGCATAACGACATCCACCACTCGCAATAATGTCTATGCAAGCATGTGGAGTTGGTATAGTCACCATAGCACACAGGTTTCTATCAGCTAAATTCTGAACATCTCACATATTGGAAATTGCAGAACATTTGCGACCAATATCATAATTGCCATGATTCTCATGAAGATAAGAAGATAAAATGACAGAAACTTGTGTATATGAGATAAGAAGAAAAAATGGAAGGCAAAGTTTATAATACCTCATTCTCTGGCAATTGAACTCCAATGATGCCAGTGATGTAGGACAAAGGCACATTCATATTGTAGATTGAGAGATCAGGATAAACAAATGATTTTCCATCAGGATATGTTACTTTAACTGGTTCAACTTCAAACTTCCGCTCACAGTACACTGAAAACATAGTTACCTGCGGATAATATTTAACTATTCAGACACCCAGCAAACTGAAGGAGGAAAAGAAAAAGAGCCCGTCAGCTTCTTCTACTCCTACCATTGTGTTCAAAACAACATTGGCCTTCGTCAAATCTGTGGCTGTACATTCTATAAACACATTCTTTGTTTTCAATGTAATGGCCGAATGTGCACCGTTGATAATGGGGGGCAAAGACAAAACAGTCCTGCAGAACAGAGAGAGAGAGGGAGAGAGAGAGAGAGAGAGAGAAATCAATGAGTTGCAGAAAGATAGTGGTTCCTTAATATGCATTCAGGTATTGAGCACTTCTCATAACAGCTAAGCATCTCAAGTATTTCTTTCTTTGATAAGTAAACATATCCCAGACAAAATAATCTGCCTAGGATATATCCAACTAAAAAATGAGTGCTGACAGGCTCCATACAGTCTGCCTAATAGTTCTCGAGTTTTATTGAACAGTTAGCAAATAGCTATTCCATTCAGAATTGCAAGCAAAATATAGTACTCCCTCTGTTTCAATTTATGTGACATACTTTCCTTATTAGTCCGTTCCGAAAAGAATGACACATTTCTAATTAAAAAAAATTAACGAAGTGAAATATCATTAAAAGCATTCACAAGATGCAAAGATTACAAGAGAGAAGAATCTGACATCTCAAATGACACATTTCTATATTTGAAATACAGAACTTTTCATTTTACATATTTTACCCTTAACGTAAAACTTTTACAGCCACACAAATTGAAGGCCCCACAAAAGCTTTTACCCTTTAAGCTTTTAAAACCATGAGTTTAAAAAGTCTTTCTTTTTTTCTTAACCTCGTGCCGAGTCAAACTACGTCACACAAATTGAGACGGAGGGAGTACACCAGAAACTATATAACTATTGGAGTAAAGAAGTCTCAAGACCCACAAAGAAGTTAATTACTCTAACTATTGTCAAGCCATAAACTCTTATCATGAACTGTAAGCAAAGAGGTCAACTGGCATGCAGCGAAGTAACTAAATGCAGTAAGATAGCTCCAGACCAGAAGGCTCATATGTAACTGGATACCTTTTACAATCATATATAACAGGGTACACTGGTGAATTCTCGATTATGTGCAGAAACTTCTTCAACTTCAAATCCGACTGTAAACTCAGGGCAGCAATGTGTTAGAGATTTTGTTAAAAGCATAAAATTAACTTCAGTAAATCTTCAACATAACACCTAAAAACAATAATAATCAGACTAAGAATAAAAGCTTAAGTTGCAACTCACTTTGTAAAATTCCATCAGCTCATCAGCTCTGAAGTTTCTGGTCTGAAAAAACAACCAATTTCAATATTAGCATTAACACCAACATAACCTAGGCCAACTGCCAAAATAAAACCACTTACCTGCTTTAATGGCACAAAATTAATTTCCGAAGGAGGCAAAGCCTGAAATTAGAGGGGCAAAAGGTTTCAATATCCAATCAGAAACTATTTAGGAAAAGAACGCAGTACACGAAAGTCAGATCTACAAGGAAAAATCAGACTGTCACTCTAAATTTAGAGCTAGTAATACATGGAAACTTTGAATTAAGTATACCAACTGGCGTATACCTCATATGTGAAAGGTCCTTCAATTGTATCTAGGTCATGGGTACCAATCGCCACCAAGGTTCTTCGCCTAGGAAAAGCAAAAAAGAGAATAAACAACAAGGACCTAAGCGTGAGCTGGAGAAAACATATGCAGGATTTTATAGATATAAATGATGTTATTCCCCACAATATAATTCAGGAATTATTCATAATAGTTTTGTATGGATACTGCTCAAGGAAAAAGTTCAATGTTGACAACCCATACAGGTTGGCCAAAGTTCAAATTGACAACCCATAAGGGTGTGGCCTGGTAGTCAATGATGCAACAACAACGAACTACCTAGTAAAATCCCACAAACTGGGTCTTGGGAGGGTAATGTGTACGCAGACCTTACCCCTACCCCGATAGGGCAGAGAGGTTGTTTCCAATAGACACTCGGCTCAGAAAGACGGGAATAAAAAACAAGAAAAAACAATTCATTAGTAACTCCAGTAAAAACTGTAATAGTAATAGAAGCATAACAACCAAAAGATGAATGACATGCAATAACAGTAACCAGAACCTATGGTCTAGACAAATAACAAGAATAGTATGGATTTAACATAAATTGCAAACCATCTTGGATCAACCCTAAACCACTCGCGCCTCACCCCCGGTATGAAGTAAGGGAAGCTCTACTACCCTCTAACCTACAACCCTAATGCTTGACCTCCAGACCTTCCTATCAAGGGCCATGTCCTCGGAAATCAGCAATCGTAATATGTCCCGCCTGATCACCTCCCCCAATACTTCTTAGGCCTCCATCTACCTCTTCTCGTACCCACCACGGCCAACCGCTCACACCTCCTCACCGGGTCATCAAGGCTTCTTCTCTGCACGTGCCCGAACCATCTGAGCCTCGCTTCCCGCATCTTGTCATCTACAGGCGCCACTTCCACCTTCTTCTGAATATCTCCATTCCTAATCTTGTCTATCCTAGTGTGCCCGCACATCCACCTCAGCATCCGCATCTCTGATATTTCATCCTCCGGATATGGGAGTTCTAACCGGCCAAGACGTTACCCCATACAACATGGTCGGTCTAACCACAGCTCTATAAAACTTACTTTTGAGTATCGATGGCACTTTCTTGTCACACAAGACTCCAGATGCAAGCATCTATTTCATCCGGCCCGCCCCTATACAGTGAGTGACGTCCTCGTCGATCTCTCCGTCCCCCTAAATCATCGACCCAAGGTACTTGAAGCTATCTCTCTTGGGATGACCTGAGATCCAAGCCTCACGTCCCTGCCTACTTCCCTCGACTCAGCGCTAAACTTGCACTCCAGGTACTCTGTCTTAGACCTGCTCAATTTGGAACCCTTAGACTCCACAGACCTCCAATCTCTCGTTAACACCGACCCTCGTCTCATCAGTTAGAACTATGTCATCAGCAAGTAACATACACCATGGCACATCCCCTTGAATATGGTGTGTTAATGCATCCATCACCAAGGCAAATAAGAACAGGCTAAACACAGAGCCTTGGTGTAATCCCATAACAACCGGAAAGTCTCGGAGTCGCCTCCCATGGTCCTAATCTTAGTCTTAGCTCCGTCATACATGTCCTTGATTGCTCTTATGTAGGCTACCGGCACGCCATTTGCCTCAAAACATCTTCAGAGCACCTCCCTATGAACCTTGTCATACACTTTTTCCAAGTCAATAAACACCATGTGCAGATCCTTCGTCTTATCTCTATATTGTTCCACCAACCTCCTAATAAGGTGGATAGCTTCTGTAGTGGAGCGGCCCGGCATGAACCCAAACTGATTGTCGAATATAGACATCGTCTTCCTCACCCTCACCATCACCTCCACCACCCTCTCCCAAACTTTCATAGTATGACTAAGTAACTTGATACCCCTATAATTATTACGACACTAAATTTCACCTTTGTTCTTGTACAATGGTACCACTAGTAGTCAATGATGATGATAATAATAATAATAATAATAATAATAATAATAATAATAATAATAATAATAATAATAATAAGCACCACCACCCAAGGGTGCGGCCTAGTGGTCAATGAAGCGAATTAAATCATGGGAGACCATGGTTCAATCCTAGCAAAGACAAAAAATACTAGCTAATTTCTTTCTCATCTACCTATACTTTGTTTAGGTAGAGTTATATGGTGCATATGCTAGTAGGAGATGGCAGGCACCGATTGAATAGTCAATGTGCGCGCAAGCCGACCCAAACACCATCTTAATCAAAATAATAGTACATTATGTGACAGAGAATTCTTCTAAATCCTAGCTTTATTCATACCCCAAATGGAGAAGGAATAAAAAACAAAAGTCACTATTCATGGCACTTCTACTAAAGATCACGTCAGTATGAGATTGGAGATTAGTAGGAAAGATACACAGCATACCGGTTGAGATAAACAAATGAAGGGATAGTTAAGGTCAATGAACCTCTACATCTAATGGAAGTGAAACAAAAAATACAACCCCACCCACATCCCACCCCAAAAGTAGAAATGAAAAGAAAAGAAATAGAGAATAATTTCTGTTCTCTGGATGCCTCTTTAAGCAATGAAATAGAATCCAGCTACTTTTTACACTATGTGCACACTTTCTCCTCAGCGTGTAAGCCATTGCATCCATCGATACACAAGTTTCCCCAAAATTCAAGAATTAAAAGATACTCCCTGCTTTCTATCTTTACATATTTTACAAATAGATCTGAAGATAAATTTTACCAAAACTTGCAAAAATTTCGAATGTCACCTTACCCTTCGACCTTTATCAGACGCTAAGAACTTTGTGATACAATAACTTTCTACATCAAATACCAGACTATTTGCCTGCGACAGAGGTTTTTTCTCAGTACGTCTTGTGCTATTATAACTGCTCTTATGCTAGTATAACTGTGAGCTCTTCCTTAGTTTACAGTTTAACCCTGTGAGCTCTTTCTTACTTCAACAAACAATAAAAGCTTCTAACTGTTGCGCATTGATATAGTATAGAGAGGGCAGTATCAAAACGTACCCTTCTCTACCACCAAGAAGTTTTCATTAATGGGTACATCCTGAGTCATGTTGGCACGTAAAATTGGTCCCCAAAATGTTAGAAAATAAATGGTGCATTGATAGTACAAGAGAAGACACATGCTTTATGTATATCCCAGAAAAAGACCCATGCTCTCATCGAGGTAAAATATATTGTATTTCTTATCCCTCATAACCTCTAAAAGACCTTGAGAACATAACCCCATTTATTTTTTTCGCTACGAATAAGTTAACACGCATAATTAGAGTGACCCTTTCATATCATAACTTATCTATAAACTTCCAGTCTCATTTACTGAACAAGCTAAGGTTTCTAATTTCTTTACGAATCAAATTCCCTTTAAAGGGGGGAAAAAGAACTGAAGGGTATCCAACCAATGTACAGAAGCATCATACACACATGGTAAATTCAGGAAAACCAGTGCAAGTTATCTACTCACTGATTTCTTTATGAGAGCTAACGGCATAACTACAAATTTTTACGGTATTTTTACAGCCGAGAAATAAAAAGATAAAAAAGTATAAGAATTAATTCCACCCCCAAGTAACCGACCACTACTTCAAGATGTCACCAAGAAAAATTTAACATCACGCAGGACTAACAGAAACCAAAGCAAGTAAAAGAGGTAATAGGAATTTCAGCTGAAAAGAATACGTAAATAGGAATTTCAGTTGAAAAAGAAAAGGTAAATAGGAATTTCAAACTGCTCTTTATAGTACAGTAATACCTGCAAATGTTCTGATGCAGCTTATCCTGTAGATCAATGAAGCTATTGTACCTAGCCTCGTCAAATGTTACACCTCTTAAGACAGCGCACACAACATATGGGCGAATCTTGGATGTCTAAACAGGAGAGGACAATCGTTAACACAATAAGAAAATTCTTTATAATCATTTTAGTTTCTTTACCACACATTTAGTGGTCGCCAAAAACTTAACAAAAGCATAGCTTTATCAAGTCGTACCTCTTTTCCGACACGCATTTCAAGCATAGATTCTTTACCAACATTTGCCACCTTATATGTAGGGATCGGATCAAGCCCACCAAATATTCGGAGAGCTTGAGCTAGCCCTTCAAGACAGAGCAAATCATATCTGCAATACCAATTTGAATGGAAACATATTACACTACCAGTGCCGAATTAACAGCACTGTTGTTATGCTTCAAAAAACGAATAATTAAAATTTCTGACAATCCCACGCCACAAAACAGAAGTAATCTCAAAATGCTAGTAAGCCACCACAGAGAATCAGTTATACTTCTTTCCAAATATTCAAAGCATAAACCAAAACCCCAAGATTTTCTACCAATTCAAGAAAATTCATTCTGCAATCTAATTATGAAAAGCACAAAGGACCACCTGTTTGCCGGAACTTCAATTTTGTATATAATCTCTCCATCATCCTCAGTCGCCTCTTCATCCAGATGCTTCTCTTTTCTTTGCATTGCTTTTTCTGTTGTCTACATTTTTTTTTTCACACGTGCATAAACTCAGTAGGAAACTAACAACCAATGCTTGGATGAAATAAACTTGCTGAAGAGAAGAACACATACGATCTAAGTTGTTCGGACACGGGTACGGGTGTCCGACACGGTACGGATCTAGAGGCCAGATCCTTCGAGATGTAAATTCTAATATTCGGGGATACGGATCCTAGTACGGATGGATCCGACTAAAAATAATTCACAAAAATAAAAATATAAAAATGTCTCTAAATTATGAGAAATCATGTGAAATACTTAAGTATAGATTGTAAAATGTGGATTTATTTTTTATTCTCAAGTTGTAGATAAGTAAAGGATTGGTTTCTTAGATAATGTATGCTAATTTCTTCAACTCTACCCTAATTAACAGGATTCTGATTTCAGGAACCAATTGTATCTCGTCTCGAATTTTCCATCCGTCATGGTCACAGTACCCGAAATTGTTACGGATCTCATACCCACAACCATACTAGTGTCGTGTCGACACGGGCACGGTACCTAAACAACCATGTCGGATCAACTTCGCATACGATTATACAAATTACTCCTCACATCCCCATAAATGTCATTGACCCAGAGTATAAAAGCATAAAAAATGCTCAATTCACAACTTTTTGAAAACAAAAATCTAAATATTTGGGATATTATTTTTTGATCGCAAGTTTGTTTGCAATGTTAATTAAAGCGGAGAAGGGTAGAGGGGCTGGCCCATTATCCACTCAGTATAGAACCTGTGTGGCACTGACCTGGAGCCATTAGCCCCCGGATATTTCTTGGTTATCAAAAAAAAATGCATATTTGGGAACTATAAAAGATATTACTACTAAATAACAATTTTTCTAAAATTGTTATAATATTTATATAATATTTGGAAAAAAAAAACACTCTAAGATAGAACAGTTTGATTCCCAAATTGTAATGTAGTTTTCAAACAGGACAGATCAAAAAGGAACAAGTATGATAATTCAGTTAGATTTTCAAATAAAAAATAACAAATATGATAATAAGCGGAATTTGGTGGTACTTACAGCCTCCTCGAGCTCAATACCGAACTTAAAGCACAATTCGTCGAATTCTTCATAGGCTGCAAAATTCACATAAAAAACGAGGTCAATTAGATTCCGCATTTTTGATAATGTGCGAAAGGGCAAAAGTGAGAGAGAGAGAGAAAGAGAAAACTCACTATAAGTACAGCCTAGGGCTTCGAACAGACGGTCTCTTCCAACGCTGACGGTTGGCATGGTGGCGAACAATGGCGGCGGCCGGAAATCAGAGAGCGATGGAAAGAAAGGAAGAGTATTGGGAGTGAAAACTTGGCGGCTCCTATTTTTTAAGCTAACTCCAAAACAATTAGGAGTAGCAAATATTATTGGGTCTTTTTTTTATTCACTTATTAGGGCAAAACAAACATTAAGAAAATTCAATGCAGTGGAACACTTGAAAACATTATGATTTATCGCAGTGTATGATGGATGAGCTAAAATTGGAATTAGAAAAACGGATTTTTCGATTACCTAAGGAGTGACGATAATCAACGGCAGAATCAGAGAGATGATTGAAATGGGAACTCCAGACTCGATTCGACCCGATTCGCACCGGAGGCATAAATTCAAAAATAGTCAAATTTATAATGGATCGTTCAAAAATAACCAAATTTTAAAAGTAATTGAAATTTAGCCATTTTTATATATAAATAAATCTGAGCAAAAACATTATTCAAAACCTGAAAAATACTCCAGTATATTATGCTAGAGTTCCAGCATAAATATACATGAACTCCGGCATATTATACTGGAGTTCCAGAATAAGTATGCTGGAACTCCACCATAATATGATGGAGTTCTAGCATAAGTACACTAGAACTCCAGCATAATATACTAGAGTTCCAACAAGTATATTGGTTCGGTATAATATATTAGAGTTTGGAGCACTGATGCTCCGGTCTCGAGTATATTATATTGGAGTCAACAAAGTATAACGGTCATACACAAGTGCACCGAACTCCAGTATATTATGTTGGACCGGTCTCTATTACAACAAAATAGGGGTTATTCTTCATTGACTTGATAGCTAGCTATTTTTGATTGACCAATACGAAAACTAGCTATAACGTACTATTTTTACAAAAAAATAAGGGGATATATTGTATTTTATTTGACCAGTTATTTTACTCCTTTATTTTATTATTCCCTTTTGTAATATTAATTGATTTTGAAAGTCAAAAATATTATGACTTCTTATATAGTTCATATTAGTAAAGATTTTATAATAAAAAATTTTGTTAATTCTAAAGTTTTTATTAAGAGAATACTTAAATTACAAACTTGTCAAATGTGAAATCTCTTCTTAAATGGTAGAAAAGGCGAATGACATTTTACTAAGAGACTTCATATTTGTAATATAGTGTATATAGAGATATAGATATAGATATAGATATAGATAGATAGATATATTAAATAAATAATTTTGTTTTACTTTGTTGAATGTAGGCGTGTCAACGGTTCAGTTCGACCGGTTATTTTATAAAATTCGTGCCATATCAATTTTTCAGTTATTCTATTATGTATCCCAAAATTAGACTTTTCGAAATCGTCTCAATCATGTCGATTTCTCTTCAGTATCGGTACGGTTCGGTTACTTTTCGGTATTTTTTTAATATCATATAAAATTCACCATTAGAAGTAAAATGAACCCAATAACATACGTTCTTTTAGAGGACTTAAAAAGAACACTATAGACATTTTTACCATTTAAAGGGTGATGAATTAAAAAAGAAAAAAGAAAGATGGCTAGAGTATAGATCCATAAACTATTCTATAATAATGTAAAAGAAATCAAGCAAAGGCAAAGAAAATATAAATCACACGAGTTGACAGATATAGGGCGACCTCTACCTCCCCGGCCTCCACCTCTAGCTGGTTGAGTAGGTGGGGTACCAACTCGAGCTATAACCATAGCATGAGAACTCTGTGGGGCACTCTGTGGCTGAAAAGTCTGTGGAGGTGCACCCCTCATAAGTCTGGGACAATCCCTCACCATATGGCGTGTGTTACCACACTCAAAACAAGCTTTGGGAGGACGTGGCGGTTATGACTGGCTCGGTCCAGGTCGACTGGACTGACCACTAAAAGCACCTCGCGCAGGAGGTGCGCTAGATAGTGGAGGTGCATAATAAGGCTCCTGAGGCCTAGGAGGAGCCGGAATACCATTGGCTGCTAGAAGAGCTGAATGAACAAGGCAGCTCATGTAACCCCTAACTTGACGACCTGCAGCTAAGGCACGGGCACCGGAATAATGGCCCGACTCTCGAGACCTCTTGGCCTCCCCCTCCTCTCTATCCCTATCATTCATACGTCAATCCTTCTAGTAATGCTCACCACCTGCTAATAATTAATATCCATCCTCAACTGGTGAGCCATGCTAGACCTGATGCTGGAATAAGACCCTCAATAAACCGGCGAATCCTCTCTCGCGAACCGTATAAACCAAGCTGGTGAAACGGACAACATACTCCGAGACAGTCATAGTATAATGGCGCAAATTCTCAAACTCTGCGCGCCATGCGTCCTTGAGGCTCTGAGGAACATACTCATCTCAGGAACATATCTGAAAACTGAGTCCAAGTCAGGGAAACTGCCTCATTCGGATTGTCTAACTCATAAGTACATCACCACTCATAGGCGGCTCCTCGAAGCTGGAAAGTAGTGAAGGAAACCCCGCTCAATCCTGATATACCCATGGTACGAAGAATACGGTAACAATCATCTATAAATCACAATGCATCATCTGATGCTAGACCACTCAATATAGGGGGCTTGTACTTCTTGAACCTCTCAAGCCTCTACTGCTCATCCTCGGAAGTCGCTGCCCTATCCTCAGGCATATGTGGAACTATGGGTTATACCAGAATTATCTCTGGAACTTGATCAACATGAACTAGTTGCTCAGGAATGCGAACGTCGTGAGTCTATGCTCCTCCCCCATCCTGGGATGTGGCTGAAGCAAGGGGAAGCAACCCTGCCTGAGCCAAGGTGGTGGACATGGTCATGAATTGTGCCAGTCTCATGAAGTGTTGGCGTGGTAGTAGCAGTAGGCGTATCAAGTGCTTGGGCTCCGATTGGCACTGTTGGTGGCTCATCAGTGGCAACTCATGCTGGTGCTCTAGCGGCACCGCGTGCGTATCCTTTATTTCTACTCCGTTCCTGGCCTCTGACGACTGCAGTAGGGGGCACGAGTGCCTGATCATCCCGGGTAGCACGTGTCCTCACCATTTGTGAGAGAATAGAAGACCGAAGTTTAGAATGGTGATATCAAAATCTCGCACGACAAGGAAATCAAATGAAGTGGAATTTTCCTAACAGTTACATAGCCTCTCGTAGATAAGTACAGACATCTCCGTACCAATCAGCAAGACTCTAATTAACCGGCTTGTGATTCATGACTCCTATGAACCTAAAGCTCTGATACCAGCTTGTCACGACCCCGGTTCGCCCTCCGTGAACCATCGTGACGGCACCTAGTCTCTACGACTAGGTAAGCCTAACAATGCAGAAAATAAACCAATTTGCGGAAGAAATAATAATAACCCAAAATAGTGAAATAAAATAGTATTTAAAAGTGTCGCTCGGCATACACAATAACAAATCTCAAAAAATAATAACGCTTCCCAAAACCCAAAATCTCATGATCAAAGCCTTTAAATGTCTACACGCATCTAACTCAAGAATATCTAACAACGAAACGAAAGTATAGAAGGGCTAATACAAAAAGAAGAGTAGAAAGGGCTCTTAGGTCTGTGGACGTGACACGTATACCTCAGAGTCTCTACACGTGCCTCGCCTCACGAATGATAAGCCTGAGTGGAGGTACCTGGATATGCACATGAAAAACATACGCAGAAAAGGCATGAGTACACCATAGCGGTACTTAGTAAGAGCCAAGCCTAACCTCGGTCGGATAGTGACGAAGAAGATTAGGGCCCTACTGAGATTAAATAAAATATAATGTTCAATAGTGTAGAGCAAAACATTATAAATAAGTATAACTGTAATAGAAACACAGAGTGGGAAAAACAACAACAACAACTACTATAGAGACCAAATAAACACGGAATTGCAACACAACCCATCACATAGATAACAACCAGGATACCTTCCAAGATACAGTCCTGTAATCCCAATTACAACTATCCAGTGGATCTCCCAGAATAACGTCCCATAGTCCATCATATATATACGGGCCCGTCCTGTAATCCAACTATAAGTGTGCGATATCTACCAGAATCCCAATCTGTAGTCCCAAATATAAATACCTAGTACTGGGTAACCTACCGGGTGTGGTACCGTAGTTCCATCTCACTATGCAGGGGATCTACCGGAATCCCACATCCGTAGTACCAAATAAACAAACAAGGGGGATCTACCGGAATCCCACATCCGTAGTCCCAAAAAAACAAACAAAGGGGATCTACCGGAATCCCACATTCGTAGTCCCAAAGGTAAATACACAACAACACCATAAAGAATATTTAGCAAATGTCAAACTTTATATCAAGGAAAACCGGTAATTCTAGCCTAGCATGCTGCACATAATTCAGGTAAAACAGTTTGAGCAAATAAAGCAAGTAAGTCACTTAGACATGCTTCCCTAAGCCAACAACATGCTTAAATTGCAGGTATTAATAACAAGAGAAGAAAACACAATTCTAATTACTTAGCAAAGACCGAATTTTCAAAAATTAGCACAAGCACGCATTTGTCACCTCACGTACGAGGCATTTCAATTATTAATAATACCAAATCCTAAGGGAAAGTCCCCCGCACAAGGTTAGGCAAATCACTTACATTGAACCAGCTCAAAATGAACCTGAAACCATGCCTTTGCCACGAGTACTCGACTTCAAATGGCCCAAATCTATCCAATTCAATTGTATAATGTAAATAACACTTCAAGTAAATGATTATAAAAAAAAATTCTAAGCTAATACGCGAAATTAGGTAAAATAATCAAAATGCCCCTCGGGCCTACATCTCGGAATCAGGTAAAATTTATATTTTCAGAATCCTCATACTCTCACGAGTTTAGTCATACCATAAGTACCAACCTCTTAAATCATTACTCAACGATCTTTAATTAATTAAGCCATAATCCTTAGTTTACCACTAATTTTCCTTCAATTTTCATGCTTAGAATGATAAAAATCACCACAATAACGAGTTTAAGGACCAGAGACCTTACCCCAATGAATTCCCCAGTAAATATCCCTTGAAAATGCTTCCCAAAGTTTCTTCCTATTTGAAAATAGGCGAAAATAACTCAAATTCGCGAAGGCAATTATTTATATGTTCTGCCCAGCTAATCCGTTTCTGCGATCATGGGCCCCACCCGCGGTCCTACTTTTGCGGAACAAGTGTCGCATCTGCGACAATTGACTAAACTCAGATTTCGCGCATGCGATTTCCCTTACGCAAATACGGTACTGCATCTACGGTGAAGCTCTCGCTTCTGCGGTTCTAGCTGCCCCCCCCCCTTTTCGCTTATGTGATTCCAGCGCCGCTTCTGAGGCTCTGCGCATGCGGAACCCAACTGCAGGTGCGGTTAACACAGAAGATAAGCAACTGAAGCTGCTTAAACAAACTCCTAATTCTTCTGTCAACTTTCCAAAACCATCTAGGACCTCAACCAAAAGCACAACAAAGACATATACCAATATCCAAACTTATGCAAGTCCTTACAACACCTAAAACAACATCGGATCAACCAATTAACATCAGATTCAAGCATAAGGACTTTAAAAACTCTCAAAGTACACTTTCGATCGAAAGGTCTATCAATCTTCGTCCGAATGACTTGAAATTTTGCACACACGTCACATTAAACCCTACGGAGCTACTCCAACTTTCGAAATTCCATTCTGAAACTCGATCAAAATATCACTATCGAATCGAAAACTTAAAAATTTTCACTTTCGATATTTCAAGCCTAAATTAGCTACGGACCTCCAAGTCATAATCTGTACATGCTCCTAAACTTGAAATCACCCAACGGAGCTAATGGAACTATGATAATTTCATTCCGAGGCCAACTTCATACTATTCCGATTACGGTTGATTTTTCAAAACTTAAGCTCTCACTTAGGGACTAAGTATCTCAAAACTCTCCGAAACTCCAAATAATTCCTCCCGGTAACTCACAATAGAAGAAACAATTACGGGAAACGTAGTTAATAGGGGATCAATGTGTTAATCCTTAAAGCGACTGGTCGGGTCGTCATAGCTAATCAGAGAAACCAAGTTTGTCTATATATAAAAGTTTTCTGCTACGTAAATAGAACTGAACTTACAATTCGACATCGTTAGAGATAGATATTGCTAAGTAGCTAGTCATAAAATAGATCAAGGGAATAGTAGTAATAATGAAAATCTAAAATAAAATTAGGGAAAACTTTGAGAAGATGATGATTATTGATGTTTTTAATTAATGCAAAAATATGACTGTTTGGAAAATAAGTGGTAATAGGAAACCTGTTATGTTAAGAGAGAAGATCAAGACTAAGGGAGAAGTGCCATCACATTTGAATTTTATAAACAGAAAAAGGGCCCAAAATGCCTCTGGACTATCCGTTTTGGTACAATAATGCCCTCCATCCACCTATTGGGTCAAATATGCCCTTCCGTTAATGTTTTTGGCTCACAAATGCCCTTTGAGTTAACGGAGGGACACGTGTCATCGGCCTATTAGCCCATTCTAAATATTTCTTAATTAATTAAAAAGACTCATTATTCATACTCGAAAAATAAATTTCTAAAACTTTTTTTTTACTAAAAACTGAAGAAAAAAAGGAATTTTTTTCAATAGATTTGTTTTACTAAAAAAATAAAAAAATCAACCAAAAAAAACCAGTTTTTAGAAAAAATATTTCTTTAAAAAACTGGATTTCTTAAAAATATTTCTTTTTCCGGTTTTCATGAACTTTGTAAAGGGAAAGAGTGTTTGTATAAAAAGTTTTTATATTTGGTTGGCATCTACGAAAAATGACTTCTCTTACTTGATTATAAAAGTTATGTCCCTTTACAATATTTTGATTCTTGATTTTATATCATTATTCATATTACAGTTAGACTATATCAGTACAAAAAATTTTAAAACTCAAAAATCTCATACACTCTTTTTTTGCTAACTGTATCATCAGTATGAGGAAATATTTTTCTACAAATTATTTTTTACTCACAAACCAAGTAATAAATTAAAGAACGTTATCATGAACTTTTTTTATTTTTCAAAAAATAATTTATTCTGCGAAAATATTTTCTGAAAAATGTGATCTACCGTACCAAACGCACCAGCACCGACCTTTGATTTTTAACAATTTCATAATAAGTACTCACACTTAATCAATTAAAAAGATCCAGTTATAAGAAAAATATTTATTTGAAAGACTAGATTTCTTTAAAAATATTTTTTTCCCAGTTTTTTAAAGAAATATTTTTCTAAAAACTTGATTTTTTTTTTAATTTTTTCAGTTTTTAGCAAAAAACATCTATTTTTTTCCAGTTTTTACAAAAATATTGTTTTAGAAAATTGCTTTTTAGATTTTATTTTTATTTTTACAAAAACATTGTTTTAGTATAAAACATCTATTTTTTTGTAAAAACTGGAAAAAAAATTCTTTTTTTCTTCAGTTTTTAGTAAAAAAAAAATTTCTAGAAAAGTTGCTTTAGAAAATTATTTTTCAGGTATGAATAATGAATTTTTTTAATTAATTAAGAAATATTTAGAATGGGCTAATAGGACGATGACATGTGTCCCTCCGTTAACTCAAGGGGCATTTGTGAGCCAAAACTTTAACGGAAGGGCATATTTGGCCCAATAGGTGGATGGAGGGCATTATTGTACCAAAACGGATAGTTCAGGAGCATTTTAGGCCCTTTTCCGTTTTATAAACGATGAAATGATACAGTGCAACTATTGGGTATGCAGCGTGTGTTTTTTCTTCTTCTTCTTCAATTTAAATAAGGGTAAATTAGTAATATGACTTTTAAGTTAGGAGCTTCATATTTTTAATATAATACTAGTCTCTATGTACGTGTGTTGCATGCATATCTTTCGTTAGTCATTATAAAGTAAAAATTCGTGTGAAAGAAAATTAATACTATATGTTTGTTAATTTTGTACATTGCACGTATATTTTGCGTACGTTTGTGACGAATAAGCATGCTTGTGAAAAGTGAGACGATGTGGAGCTTGTAAATTCGTAAGCTATAATAATTAGTTTAATTATATGCATATTTAACGTAGAAAAATTCTATAGTATTTTGAATTCTATGATAAATTTTCAGAGTCCAATTCTTAGATAATTTTTAGTACGTTTTTATACATCGGTATAATTTAATTGTAGAAGAACGTAATAGACGGTTAATATTTTGAAAATACTTTTGTGATTCGATATTTAGCATTTTAATATACTAAAAGTTATTATATGGAATAACTCATCTCAAAATACGAAAAATCATATAACTCAGCTATAGTCCTCAAAAATATTTTATATTATAGATTCCTCATATAAGAGATCTTGCAGAATAAGCTATATAAAAATATTTCTAATCTTATATTGCTTTGTCTTAGCGAATATCTTAAACTACATGGGGATATCAAAAATTTATGCTGAGAAAAAATTAAAAAATCAAAAAAAAAAAGAAGAGAAAAATATGATAAATTGTAGTAAGAACAAATAAATATTTGTTAAGAATAGAATTCTACTTGGAGTGAATGTCTATCTTGTGGAGAGTTTTACTTTGTGACTAAGTCATAATTTCTCCTATAAATAGAGGTCTTACCCCATTGTAAATCATCCCAAAATTCAATAAGAATTTCCTCTCTCTTTCTCTGCAATATTGCTCTTGTTCTTTTATTATTTCATAACATTATCAGCACGAGACTCTACCATCTCAAGAAGCTCTTTGAGAAGATTAAGGTAATTTTTCTCCTTTTTTTTTTAATTATGACTGACATTATGAAAAGAAAGTTCGTTGCACTTGAAATTTCGGGCAAGAACTATATGACATGGGTGTTGGATGCTGAAATCCACTTAGATGCAATGGGTCTTGGAGACGCCATTAAAGACAAAAATAAAGCATCCACCCAAGACTGTGCTAAGGCCTTGATTTTCTTGCGCCATCACCTTGATGAAGGGTTGAAAATTGAATATCTCACAATCAAAGATCCACTTATTTTGTGGTGGAAAAGGGCATTGGGCAAAAATTTGCCGTGTACCAAGACATTTGGTTGATCTTTATCAAGCATCTCTAAAGAATAAAGGCCCTAAAACCAATTTTGTCCCTGATAATGATTTTGACATCACCCACTTGGATGTGGCAGACTTCTTTGAGCGCCCTGATGGAAAAATAGACCACTTGATCGGTGATGGATCCGTGGTTAAAGATGATTGAGTAGTTTGATTTTTATTTTTACATATTCCTAGTAGCTAATAAACATCACGTAATCACAGTTCTTTACATGAGTAGTAGTCATTAGTACTATTTGTTTAATAGAATTAGTTATATTATTCTTTTTAAACGATATTCGAATTTGCTTAACGTATTTGACCAGTTATACACTGTTTCCGCCAGTCATTCGGTCTTTAGAAAAAAAAAAATTTATATGCCCGACTTTAGAGAATATTGCACGCTTCAGTTATCCTTCATGGAAAAATCCATCTTCCAATTTCATAGGTAAACAATATTAAAATATATTAAATGTTATGAACATTGCTAGAAAGGAAATCAATAAAGAATGTACACGTGGAATATTGAATCTATACTAAAGCTTTTTCAGCTTTTCTTCCTCTTAAGAAAAGATCTTATTTCACTTTCATAGGAAGCTTAGTTTCTCTTAAACATAAATCTTGAAATAATATACAAAGAGTTCATTTAATTTCTAAGAGAAACCTCTGATTCTTTTTAAATTTTCAGTTTATTGATCATTTGGATTCCTACGTAAATTTATACATGTAAAACTAGCTCATTAGAGTTTGCTTGATGCATTAAAGTCATTATTCAATCAATAATCTATCTTTGTTTCTTTCCCTTTATATTTGAAAATACTAATATTATTCGTATATTTATTTTGTATGTCAAACTGTGGAAGCAAATATGGATATCCCTAAAAGCAAACTTGAATCAAATTTTAATTGTGAAAATATTTGTTTAGTTGATTCATGTACAACACATACAATACTCAAAGAGAAGAAATATTTCTCGCATTTAAGTATGTGTAAGGCAGATGTTACTACAATTTCTGGTAGTAGTAAATTAATTGAAGGCTCTGGAAGAGCTACTATAACTCTGCCTAAGGGAACAATACTTATCATAGAGAATGCAATGTTCTCCTCCAAGTCCAAGAGGAACTTGTTGAGTTTTAAAGATATCCGCAGAAGCCCAATCCTAAGAACCCTTACCCAACCCAAAACCCCTTGGCCCAAGAAGAAAATTTCAGATTTTTTTAGCAAAAAATAATCATAATTACATGACATAAAGTAGTGGGGGGCAAGGAAATCAAGGAAGAAAACAAGGAGAGGAAAACATGGATTAGTGGGTTTTCTTTAAATTAAAAAAATATTTTCTTTTTAATAAAAAATCTGAAAATTTTCGAAATTCTTGCCTATAAATAGAAGAGAAGATTTATGAAAAAGAGTGTGGAAAAAAGAGAGGAAAAATAGGAAGAGAAGTAAAAATAAAAAAATTCCCTGCTGTAGTATACACTCGATATACATTCTGGACACAGAAGTATACATGGCAAAAATTTCAATTTTTGAGAGTTTCTTTTGAGAGTTTCTTTTGAGAATTGAAAAGAGTTCAAAGATAGAAATACAAAACAAAGAGAAAATCTGGAATATATTTTTCTTTTCTATTTTTTTACTGGTTTTTGTTTTTCTCCGTATTGCTGGGATTTTCGGGATTGAGGTGTTGAAGCTACTGCTGGTTGTTACTGTTGTTGTTGCTGTATTTTCACCGCCCTGTTGATTTGCTATTTTCCCATTCCTTTCAAAACCAGGTACACATCTTGTAAATCTCCAAAGCTTATGGAAATGAAAGTTGTTTTGAAGCTATGTTGCTGCAATCTTCTCTTTCCTATTTTCTCTTAGTTTTCTTTTGTACATAAAAAATAAGCAGATTATATGTAGTAGATTTTAAAGACTGATTTCTAATTTCAAGTCATAATTGGACTTTTAAAATAGATACGGTATTAGCCTGCTAGTTAATTACTGGTTTATAGTTCAACAATTATTTAAATTGATAGTATATAAATAAGTTTGGTTGTATTTGATGAAGTTGTTCAGATGTATTTCATATTAAATTTGTTAGCTCATTTAGAATATCTCAAATATGGTTTAGTTGTTAAGAAAGATTTAATCGAAAGTGTAGCATTAGGCTTGGAAGCAACGATTATGTTTAAAATAGTAATTTGAGAATCACTTTAGTATATTAGTTAATTACGATAGTTAGTTTAGTTTAATAACAGTATACATATTATATAAACTGTTTGCAAAAGTGGAGTTTCGTTTAGTGTTTTAGAGGAATCACGATTTTTTTTTTGCTAAAATGAAGATTTGCTCAATGGAATCACGTCCTTTTAATGTGAATCAGTCATACAAATGACTGAAATTATGGTGTAAACAGATGACTATAACAAGGTAATGGGCTCTAACATGTCTTTAACAGGCCCAAATTGTTGTAAATCAGAAAACTATGCAATAATGTAAGAGTTAGGTAAAAAATAACAAAGTAATTAGGACCTTTCTTTTATTATTAGAGATAAATCATAGAAAATCATAGTCATGTTAGGATTGACCTTAAATAAAATAATGAGACGAGCCTCGCCAAACAAAATATACAATTGCGAGGCCCTCAAATAAAATGTTATGAAAATCTTAGACTTGGAAGGACCGTTTAGTAAATTTCATGGTCTTTCCCGAAGTTAACAACACGATAAGACTCTTTAGGCACGACTTAAATAAAATTACTTTCCTAAATACGAGTGCGCATTTATGTGACCCAAATCTATCTCTCGACGAAACTGAAATACATTAAAGTCACAGGCGTACTGGTTGCGGTGTGACTCGAAATGTGTTTTCGTGACGTCGCAATTCTTCTAAAATTGAAAAGCGGAACATTAAAAGTACATAATTAAAATATATAAAGAAATCAGATAAAAACAAAAATTGCAGTTGAGCGACCGTGCTAAAACCACGGAATCCGGGAGTGCCTAACACCTTCTCCCGGGTTAACAGAATTCCTTATCCAGGTTTCTAGTTTCGCAGACTGTATACAGAGTCATAAATTTCCTCGGTTCGGGATTATACCGGTGACTTGGGACACCATTATTTTCCCAAGTGGCGACTCTGAAAAAATTAAATAAATTGATCCCGTTCCGACTGTCCTTTAAGTGGAAAAACTCCTTCACCGATTATTATTATTATTATATCCCTTCTCGGGGTGTAGTATTAAACAAGAGCGCATTTATATTTATATGTGTGCGGTGAAAAAATAAGGTGTGACAACTCTGGACGCATGTCCAAGTCACATATTTTCCTACGGACCCTTTCGGGACCATCCAATCTCGAGTCCGGGTCCGTTTATAAAAAATGTTGACTATATGTTTTGATTAATGTGCTACATGTTTACCGCTTTGATATTGCGTGAATTGTATATATAAAACTGTGCCGAAAACCCTTCTCTTCTTATCTCCGGGGATGTGCTTACTGGTGGAGGCTCCCCTTTCTGTTAGTGTCAATACCAAAAATAAGAAAAAGAGGCCGGACAAGTTACAAAGCCGATTGACTCCGCGGGTCACCGCTACGTAGCCCCCTCCTCGATCCGAGTTGTCCGCTCGGGTACACGGTCTAGCACCATATGAAAACTTCAGGATATTGAACCTAGGTCTAGGACGTTTATTTGCATCATATCTGACTTAGGGGACTCAACATAGGGGTTGGGTCCGTCTAGGACAGGTGACCCGGTAATTAAGACCGAGCATATTATGTGTTGCATTTTTAATTGTCCTTGATCATTATGCGGACCGGCAAAAATCCCAAGGGTAGAAAAATTATTGAAAAAAAAAAGAGAGAAATAAGAGTTAGTGAAAATGGGTATCAAAAAAAAAAAAAATTGAAAAAATGGTTTTGTTGTTGAAATAAATTGGTCGATTAATCTGACCGAACTACGCGGGTTTGATTCTCGCCATTAGGTGGGATACGTAGGCAACCCTCATCGGGTCCAACCACCCCTAAAAAAAAAACAAAAAAAAAATGTGTGTTTAATTTTGTCAATAAAATCGAAGTGACGTTGTTTTTGAAAATAGCCGAATGTTCCGAAAGGACGCCGGAAGGCTGTTTTTTGCAAAAATAGCCACTTTGAATCATTTTTTAATAATTTGCGGGCACAACCTTGAAATATTCCTTGTGGAAATGTTGCAAGGCCCTAGCCGCAAAATCAAGTCCGGGTTCATACCCTTTTTGCAAAAATAACCAAAAAAAAATGTCAAATTTTTTTATTTTGTTATAAATAAGTCGGGTGATGCTATTCTTGCTCAAAATATGCCGAATGTCCCTCAAAAAGACACCGGAAGGTCGTTTTTGCAAGAATAGCCACTTTGAGTCATTTTAAATAATTTGCGGGCATAGCCTTGAAATGTTCCCTCGCAGAAATGTTGAAAGGCTGTATCCGCAAAAATTAAGTTTTAGTCATCGCTCAACTTTTCAAAAAATATCCACTTTATCAAATAAGCCATTACATGGCCGAAATTTTGCTGAAATAGCCACATTTTTGCATTTTAACTTCTTCAGTCTTGTGTTGGCCTGTGTCGGTGCTGAACGATGCCCCATAGGCCCGTGGATAAAATTTTTGAATTTGCATCTTCTTAAATAAAATTTTGTAAAAAGAGCCATTTTGTCTAAATAAGTCATTACATGGCCAATTTATGAAAAATAGTCTTGTGTTGGCTTATGGCGATGCCGAACGATGCCCCATGAGCCACAGGATAAAAAAAATTTCAAGTTTATCTTTCTTAAATAAATTTTGCAAAAATAGTCATTTTGTCAAATAAGCCTTTATGTGGCCAATTTTGTAGAAATAGTCATAATTGACACCAAAAATATTCTTATTCTTGTAGAAATCTCCTGCACAAGTTTACAGTTGGAGTCAGCTTCTATAATTTTCCTTCAAAGAAAAAGAAAAAGAAAATCGAATAAACATCTCTTTATTTCTTGCATTAATTTGCAAGAACTACGCTCGGTCTGATTCATGCGGGGTCATGATACGTAGGCAATCCACATAGGATTCGACCATATCCATAACCAAAAAAAAAATGAAAAAACTACAAAAAGAGAATAATCAATAAATGGAATGCCTTAACGCTAACCCGGTGGTTTCGTTTTGTTAATCCAGAAAGTCGGGGTGGTTGGTTGTGGTAAATTGGAAAGCAAGATCCAAGGAAAATGACAACCGGCATCGAAGCTGTTACGGGTGCTCAAGAGACTCAGGGTCAGAAAATTCAACAAGGGTCTACTGTGGTTGAAGAAAATAGAGCATTGAACCAACAAATGACCCAAATGCGTCAAGCATGGGCCAATGGCCAAGGACAGCCTTCTCATGAGTCACAATCTGCTATACAACAAGAACAGTACCACTCTCCCGAGTACCACTCGTACTCGTTTGACCTTCCTGCAAACGTTGAGAAGTTTACCCGAAAGAATGTGCAGGAAGAAATGGCCCAAAGGTTGAAGAGATTAGAACAATGGATGAAAAACATGCAAGAAATGGCAGAGAATCTCAAGACTGAGTGGGTTGGTACCGGTTCCCGACAACAGCTGGTTGAACGGAACCACATGTTAGTAGAAGAAGTCAAAATATTAAGACAACACGTGGTTGAAATGTATCAGGCATGGAGGGATGGAAAAGCACCACCCCCGCCGCCACCTAGTTTCATGGACCCGGTGCCAAATATACCTGCCTATCGCAGCCTTTCTAGCCACTCGAGTAGCTCAATTACTCGTCCCCCAGCCATGCTTTCCCAACACTACTTCCATCCCCAACCCTACTACTCTCCCGGAGGCACCCAAAATCGTACTTCACCTTCCATGTACCCAATTCCACAAAAAGCCTACCGACCCCCACAAACATACCGGAAACCCCCTGGGTCAGGTTTCAGGCCAAACAAGGCGTTTAGGGAGGAGAGGTTGCTGAAGCGAAAAAAGGCTTTCACCCCTATCGGAGAATCATATACCAGCCTTTATCATAAGTTGAAAGAGTTGGGGATGTTAAGACCAGTCGCACCAAAAGTTCCAAACCCACCCCCGAAAAATCTTGATTCTTCTGTCAGATGTGAATATTGTTCGGGAACATTGGGTCACGATACTGAAAAGTGTTGGCAATTGAAGAATGCCATTCAAGATCTTATCGATGAGAGGAGAATTGAAGTACAGACTCCCGAAACCCCAAACATTACACAGAATCCTCTACCTGCACGTGACGTTGCGCATTTTGTGGGGACGATGCCCGATGACGAGGGTGAAGAGATTTTTCTTTGGAAGCCGAGAATATTGAAATAGAAAGCGATCTTAATGCAGAATACGGTGGCTAAGATGCCATGCTTGTCAATTGGGAAGGTGCTCAACTCTTGGAGTTTTGGTAGTTTTATTTTGGTGTCGTTTCTGTTACCCGGGTTATTTCAGGGTTGTAATCCGGACGTTGTCTTGAGAGTCAAAACCCTTCTATCTTTGATTTGTTTAGTATAATTGTTTAGTGCCGTCTAGGTTTGTAATTCTAGTCTAGTCTCTGTTCGTTTTGTTGTTGTTTCAACCCATCGGTTTAGTACAACTCTTTGTTTCCCATCATTCCTAGTCAGTCCATTTCTGATCACTTTGCATTTTTTCTCATACTGACTTTAGCAACATGACATGCACATAATTCTAAGCCTGGTTTTTAAAAGTTAATGAAACAATGTTGAAGATGTAATGATACTCGGAAGAAATAAAAACATATTGAAATACTGTGAAGCCGGAATCAAGTGAATACTGGGGGAAAACAGAACATAAAGAAATGCCTTGGAAATGTATCGTGCTTCATCGGTTTAAAGCCAAAGGCAAAAATACCCCAAAGCTAAAGGAACCATTCGTGGTATCGGGATGGTTGCCCAATAGCACTGAGAGTCATCAAGGCAAATATGTGAATCGGTCAAAAGGTGTTTAAATGTGTAGTTTGTACTTGGTAGGTCTCGAAGATTGGAATGACGAAGGCATTTTATTCGGCTATCCAAACACCTTATCCATTGTTATCCCTTCGAGCCTTATTATTTTCTTTCATACCCCTCTTTCGGAATCAACAACAAAATTAAGGATTGAGCGAGAAACAAAAGAAAGAAAAAAAAAGAAATAAAAAAAAAGAAGAGAAAAGAGAAGAAAAGAAAAGAAAAAGGAAAAGAAAAGAAAAAATCGGGAGAAGTCAAAATGCAACAATGAATACAGACGTAGTCTGAACTACGTTTGACTTGATCCCAAAAGGGTACGTAGGCAGCCTCTCTGAGGTTCAGTCACAATAAAGGAAAAATCCAAAAAAAAAATCCCCCACATATTCAAGAGGTAGGGACGGCAGATGCCAGTTGCCAGCAGGTTATATCTAATAAGTTCTGTTTCATGCGGGAACAAATTGTCACTAATCACTTTAAAGTGAATGTGACCAATGTGGAAAATAGAAAACACCAAAAAGAGAAGTTCGCCAATAAGTGGAGAAATTCACAGGCAAGAGATAATTGGTAAAAGAAAATACCAAAAAGAGGAAGGTAACATCTTTTAAAATCCACTCCCGAGTCCTCAAGCTACGGGAATACTTTTCTGTATCGCACTGCACGTTTAATTTCTGTTAGGTGCCCACCTTCGAATACGGGAATACTTTTCTGCGACCAATGTGGAAAATTTAAAATACCAAAAAGAGAAAGTCTGCCAAATAAGTGGAGAAATTCACAGACAAGAGATAAGTTGGTAAAAAGAAAATACCAAAAAGAGGAAGGTAACATCTTTTAAAATCCATTCCCCAGTCCTCAGGCTGAGGGAATATTTTCTGCATCGCATTGCACGTTTAATTTCTGTTAGGCGCCCACCTTCTAATACGGGAGTATTTTCTGCATCACATTGCACGTTTAAATTCAGTTAGGCGCCCACCTTCAAATACGGGAATATTTTCTGCATCGCATTGTACGTTTCATTTCTGTTAGGCGCCCACCTTCTAATACGGGAATATTTTCTGCATTTCGCATTGCACGTTTAAATTCTGTTAGGCGCCCACCTTCGAATACGGGAATATTTTCTGCATTGCATTGCACGTTTAATTTCTGTTAGGTGCCCGCCTTCGAATACGGGAATATTTTTTGCATCGCATTGCACGTTTAAATTCTGTTGGGTGCCCACGCTTCGAATACGGGAATATTTTACGCATCGCATTGCACGTTTAATTTCGTTAGGCGCCCCGCTTCAAATACGGGAATATTTTACGCATTCGCATTGCACGTTTAAATTCTGTTAGGCGCCCTCCCAAATACGGGAATATTTTCGCATCGCATTGCACGTTTAAATTCGATTAGGCGCCCGCCTTCAAATACGGGAATACTTTTACGCATCGCATTGCACGTTTAAATTCGTTAGGCGCCCGCCTTCAAATACGGGAATACTTTTCTGCATTCGCATTGCACGTTTAAATTTTCTGTTAGGCGCCCACCTTCAAATACGGGAATATTTTCTGCATTCGCATTGCACGTTTAATTTCTGTTAGGTGCCCACCTTCGAATACGGGAATATTTTTCTGCATCGCATTGCACGTTTAATTTCCGTTAGGTGCCCACCTTCGAATACGGGAATATTTTTCTGCATCGCATTGCACGTTTAATTTCTGGTAGGTGCCCACCTTCGAATACGGGAATATTTTCTGCATCGCATTGCACGTTTAATTTCTGTTAGGTGCCCACCTTCTAATACGGGAATATTTTTCTGCATCGCATTGCACGTTTAAATTCTGTTAGGTGCCCACCTTCTAATACGGGAATATTTTCTTCATTCGCATTGCACGTTTAATTTCTGTTAGGTGCCCACCTTCAAATACGGAAATATTTTTCTGCATTCGCATTGCACGTTTAATTTCTGTTAGGTGCCCACCTTCAAATACGGGAATATTTTTTTGCATTCGCATTGCACGTTTAATTTCTGTCAGGTGCGCACCTTCAAATACGGGAATACATTTCTGCATATCATGGTTTATATAGCTAAAAGCCCACACTGGGGCAGAAAAAAAAGTAGTTTGTTGTTTTGTTTTGAGCAGGTTTCAGCTCGAGGGCAAGAAGTACCATTGAAAATCAAAAAGGAATGGAAATCAAGAAAAGAAAATCAACAAAAAGAGAGTGAGCATCAAATAAAATCAACAAAAATAAAGAGAGTCTGCATCACCGGAAAGGAAAGAAGAGCAAAAGCTAGATTAGGAACAATTGTAATCGTAGGATCATAGCTTAGAATAGCTTCTTCATTTTACCGCAACAGCAGCAACAGTAACAGCAAAAAATCGCAGTTTCATTGGTAGTCCCAGCTACCAAAATTTTCCGAACTACATTGACCTGATTCCCTTTTAGCCAGGGATATGTAGGAAACCTCTTGAAGCAAAGGTTCGGTCAAAATTTTGAAAAAAAAAATAAATAAAAAAAATGCTTCTCACGGAGTGCTCAAACGGGCAAAAATCGCTCGTATCCGCTCACTTGTCTTTGCACAGAAACTCTTCGTGTTTACGCGCAAAGAGGGGCAGCTGTGAGCACGTGATTTTTGCCCTATATGAGAATTACTCCCAAAAATTCAAAATAAAAGAGTTTTGTGTTGTTTGCAATTGTTGTGAATTTAGTGTCATTTTTAAAAAAATAATGACAATATATATATATATATATATATATATATATATATATATATATATATATATATATATATATATATATATATATATATATATATATATATATATATATATATATATATCGCATTTGCATTTAGGATTTAATTCTACAATTAGGAGTAATTAATTTTATCTTACAAAAATGAAAATCACAAAAATAGGCATTTTTTGCATTTTAGCCTTTAATGTCCAAATTGTGTGATTGTATTTTAATTACCATTTAAAATTAGGTGACAATTATTATTATGATATTAGTATTTCAAGATAATTTTAGTTTTTATAAATTAATCTTAGTATATTGGGCTTTATTAATTAGGAAGTTGAATAATGGAGAAGAACAAAATGGAAAAAAATTTGGATTGGGCCATCTTGCAAATTAAGTTACAAGCCCAATCCTAAGAACCCTTACCCAACCCAAAACCCCTTGGCCCAAGAAGAAAATTTCAGATTTTTTTAGCAAAAAATAATCATAATTACATGACATAAAGTAGTGGGGGGCAAGGAAATCAAGGAAGAAAACAAGGAGAGGAAAACATGGATTAGTGGGTTTTCTTTAAATTAAAAAAATATTTTCTTTTTAATAAAAAATCTGAAAATTTTCAAAATTCTTGCCTATAAATAGAAGAGAAGATTTATGAAAAAGGGTGTGGAAAAAAGAGAGGAAAAATAGGAAGAGAAGTAAAAATAAAAAAATTCCCTGCTGTAGTATACACTCGATATACATTCTGGACACAGAAGTATACATGGCAAAAATTTCAATTTTTGAGAGTTTCTTTTGAGAGTTTCTTTTGAGAATTGAAAAGAGTTCAAAGATAGAAATACAAAACAAAGAGAAAATCTGGAATATATTTTTCTTTTCTATTTTTTTACTGGTTTTTGTTTTTCTCCGTATTGCTGGGATTTTCGGGATTGAGGTGTTGAAGCTACTGCTGGTTGTTACTGTTGTTGTTGATGTATTTTCACCGCCCTGTTGATTTGCTATTTTCCCATTCCTTTCAAAACCAGGTACACATCTTGTAAATCTCCAAAGCTTATGGAAATGAAAGCTGTTTTGAAGCTATGTTGTTGCAATCTTCTCTTTCCTATTTTCTCTTAGTTTTCTTTTGTACATAAAAAATAAGCAGATTATATGTAGTAGATTTTAAAGACTGATTTCTAATTTCAAGTCATAATTGGACTTTTAAAATAGATACGGTATTAGCCTGCTAGTTAATTATTGGTTTATAGTTCAACAATTATTTAAATTGATAGTATATAAATAAGTTTGGTTGTATTTGATGAAGCTGTTCAGATGTATTTCATATTAAATTTGTTAGCTCATTTAGAATATCTCAAATATGGTTTAGTTGTTAAGAAAGATTTAATCGAAAGTGTAGCATTAGGCTTGGAAGCAGCGATTATGTTTAAAATAGTAATTTGAGAATCACTTTAGTATATTAGTTAATTACGATAGTTAGTTTAGTTTAATAACAGTATACAGATTATATAAACTGTTTGCAAAAGTGAAGTTTCGTTCAGTGTTTTAGAGGAATCACTATTTTTTTTTTTGCTAAAATGAAGATTTGCTCAATGGAATCACGTCCTTTTAATGTGAATCGGTCATACAAATGACTGAAATTATGGTGTAAACAAATGACTATAATAAGGTAATGGGCTCTAACATGTCTTTAACAGGCCCAAATTACTGTAAATCAAAAAACTATGCAATAATGTAAGAGTTAGGTAAAAAATAACAAAGTAATTAGGACCTTTCTTTTATTATTAGAGATAAATCATAGAAAATCATAGTCATGTTAGGATTGACCTTAAATAAAATAATGAGACGAGCCTCGCCAAACAAAATATACAATTGCGGGGCCCTCAAATAAAATGTTATGAAAATCTTAGACTTGGAAGGACCATTTAGTAAATTTCATGGTCTTTCCCGAAGTTAACAACACGATAAGACTCTTTAGGCACGACTTAAATAAAATTACTTTCCTAAATACGGGTGCGCATTTATGTGACCCAAATCTATCTCTCGACGAAACTGAAATACATTAAAGTCACAGGCGTACTGGTTGCGGTATCTTGAATATCTCATCAATACCAAAAATGTCTCTGGCCAGAAAAGGGCTATTGAGAAGTTCCCATCTTTGTCTTGTGGCCTGTATTGGACAAGAATTAGTGCAATTGAGGCACGTTCTATTGTAAACCAAAAGGTTACCGATTCCAATACTTTTGTACTTTGGCATGATCGATTGGGACACCCTGGATCAATTATGATGAGACGAATCATAGAAAACTCAAATGGGCATCCATTAAAGAATTTAAAGATTCTTTTAAATGATGAATTTTCTTGCACTTCTTGTTATCAAGGCAAGTTAATTATTAGACCATCACCAACAAAGGTTGGAATTGAGTCCCCTGCGTTTTTGGAACGTATACAAGGGGACATTTGTGGACCTATTCACCCACCTAGTGGGCCGTTCCGATATTTTATGGTCTTGATAGACGCATCCTCTAGATGGTCTCATGTGTGCCTATTGTCATCTCGCAACCTCGCGTTTGCAAAATTAATGGCACAAATAATTCGATTACGGGCACAATTTCATGATAATCCAATTAAGTCTATTAGACTTGATAATGGTGCTGAGTTTTCATCCCAAGTATTTAATGATTATTGCTTATCAATTGGGATAAAAGTGGAACATCATGTAGCTCATGTTCACACTCAAAATGGTCTTGCGGAGTCTTTAATTAAACGTCTGCAATTGATAGCAAGACCGTTACTCATGAAAACGAGGCTGCCCACTTCTGTTTGGGGTCACGCCATTTTGCATGCAGCAATGCTAGTTCGTCTCAGACCGACAAATTATCATAAATATTCCCCATTGCAATTAGTTTTGGGTCATGAACCTAATATATCCCATTTAAGAATTTTTGGATGCGCGGTATATGTGCCTGTAGCACCGCCATATCGCACCAAAATGGGTCCGCAAAGAATGTTAGGAATATATGTTGGGTTTGAATCGCCCTCCATTATTCGCTACCTCGAGCCATTAACGGGAGATTTATTTACTGCACGATTTGCAGACTGTCGATTCGATGAGACACTTTTCCCAAAATTAGTGGGAGAAGTTGGTAAAACCAAACGGGAAATTTTGTGGAAAAATCCATCATTATCTCATCTTGATCCACGTGCCTTTATTTGTGAAAAAGAGGTACAAAAGATTATTTATTTGCAAAGAATATCAAATCAAATGCCCGATGCATTTACGGATATGAAAAGGATAACAAAATCACATATCCCTGCGGAGAATGTTCCAATCCGTATTGATGTCCCTATTGGACAATCTTCTAGTGTCATAGCTAATGAGTCAAAAGCATGCATGAAACGTGGCAGACCATTAGGTTCCAAAGATCGAAATCCTAGAAAAAGGAAAATAAATGATCAAAATGACACTATGAATGAATCTCATGAAGAAATCCACGACTTAATAAATTATGAGATTCATGAGGAATTCCCTGAGCCCGAGACTCAAGAAAATAAGGAACTATCAATAAATCCAATCGGTATTGAGACAAATTTGAATCGAGTGGATATAGTGGTGGATTATGTCTTTGCATATAATGCTGCATCTAGCATTATGCAAGAAAATGAGGATCTTGAACCTCAATCTGTTGGCGAATATCGACAAAGACTTGATTGGCCAAAATGGCAAGAAGCAATCCAATCAGAGTTGAATTAACTTGCAAAACGTGAAGTTTTTGGGCCTGTAGTCCAAACACCTAATGGTGTTAAGCCTGTTGGCTATAAATGGGTCTTTGTACGCAAGAGAAATGAGAAAAACGAGGTACAAAGATATAAGGCACGCCTTGTTGCACAAGGATTTTCACAAAGGCCTGGTGTCGATTATGAAGAGACATATTCACCCGTTATGGATGCTATAACATTCCGTTATCTTATTAGTTTTGTTGTCCATGAAAAACTTGACATGCATTTAATGGATGTGGTTACTGCCTACCTTTACGACTCACTTGATAATGAGATATACATGAAAATTCCCGAGGGCTTCAAAATGCCTAATAATTCAAAAGCCCGGAAAATGTTTTCAATCAAATTGTAAAGATCTTTGTATGGTCTAAAGCAATCAGGACGAATGTGGTATAATCATCTTAGTGAGTATTTATTAAAGGAAGGCTATATAAATGATGCCATTTGCCCATGTGTTTTCATAAAGAAAACAACATCGAAATTTGTTGTACTTGCCGTGTATGTTGATGACATAAACCTTATTGGAACTCCTATAGAACTCCAAAAGGCAATTGATTATTTAAAGAAGGAATTCGAGATGAAAGATCTCGGAAAGACAAAATTATGTCTTGGTTTGCAAATTGAACATTTGGCAAACGGAATTTTTGATCATCAATCTACACACATAGAAAAGGTATTGAAACAATTTTACATGGATGGAGCACATCCATTAAGTACTCCGATGGTTGTTCGATCACTTGATATGAACAAAGATCCATTCCGACCTCAAGAAGAGAATGAAGAGCTACTTGGTCTTGAAGTACCATATCTTAGTGCAATTGGTGCACTAATGTATCTTGCCAATACTACACGGCCCGACATAACTTTTCCAGTTAATGTCTTAGCAAGATATAGCTCTGCTCCCACAAGGAGACATTGGAATGGGATCAAACACATATTGCGGTATCTAAAAGGGACTACCGATATGGGCTTATTTTATGGCAACAATTGCAGTCTCGATCTTGTTGGTTATGCTGATGCTGGGTATTTATCCGACCCACACAAGGCTCGATCTCAAACAGGTTATGTGTTTACCTGTGGAGGCACTGCCATATCTTGGCGATCGACTAAGCAATCAATTGTGGCTATTTCATCTAATCATGCTGAGATAATTGCTATTCATGAAGCAAGTCGAGAGTGCGTGTGGTTGAGGTCTATAATACATCTTATTCGATATAAATGTGGTGTGAAATGTGACAAGTTACCCACTATTTTGTATGAAGACAATGCAGCATGCATAGCTCAATTGAAGGGAGGATTCATAAAAGGAGATAGGACAAAGCACATTTCACCAAAATTATTTTTCACACATGATCTTCAAAAGAATGGTGATATTAATGTGCAACATATTCGTTCAAGTGATAATATGGCTGATTTGTTCACAAAATCTCTACCGACGTCAACCTTCAAGAAGCTAATGTACAAGATCGGGATGCGAAGGCTTAAGGATGTGAATTGATGCTCTCATCAGGGGGAGTTAATGCGCGTTGCACTCTTTTTCCCTTACAAGGTTTTGTCCCACTGGGTTTTCCTTGCGAGGTTTTTAATGAGGCAACCAAAAGGCGTATTATTAGATATGTGCACTCTTTTTCCTTTTCTAGATTTTTTTCCCATTGGGTTTTATTTTAGTTAAGGTTTTAATGAGGCACATTACTTATTGAGTAGACATTCAAGGGGGAGTGTTAAGAATAGAATTCTACTTGGAGTGAATGTCTATCTTGTGGAGAGTTTTACTTTGTGACTAAGTCATAATTTCTCCTATAAATAGAGGGGTCTTACCCCATTGTAAATCATCCCAAAATTCAATAAGAATTCTCTCTCCTTACTTTTCTCTGCAATATTGTTCTTTCTTCTTTTATTATTTTATAACAATATTAAAAAAAACTCATTATTAGACTGAAAACGTGTACTTTGCAATGAAAAATTTAAGAAACGTTTATATTAGTCGTCTTATTGGAACAAACAAATCAGTATCTAAACACAATTGAGATATTGATAATTTGATAATTTTTGTGGATGCTTTTCTTAGCTAATAAAATTTATGTAAAAAGGTTTCCTTATAGAAAGAAGTCTTACACATACCCAAATTAAATTGGATGGATGTAGTTGATCGAGTATATATTAGAATTCCTGGGTTAAATTTTTATTCTTTTATAATTCGTCATCTGGTGTATTTTCAATTTTTTCCTTTTCTTGTGAAGATTTATGTAAATAACTAAGGGCATAAAAGTCAATCAATATTTTGAGGATATTTTAGTCGTTCAACATTTAGTTTCCAACATTTGTACTTTTATAATAATGGATAGATAGATAGATAATATTGATATATAAATATAAATTTTTGATATGATGTCATATTTGAGGTGTAAGATGAAATAGTGAGATTGGAGAATGATTTGGAAAACGAATTGAAATTATTTTGAAGAATTAGAATCTAGAGTTTACATATAAGGCGAAATCTTGAAATTGGTCAACCTAAAGCTTAAAATTGCGGGAATTTTAGGATGTTTGGAGTACTAACTCACTACCTTTCTATGGTATACACGAGTTTGCGCGTATGAAGTTAGAGTAAATTTCAGCTCATTCATTATTTTTTTGCTAGAATACTAGTATTGGATAAAAACTAGAAATAAATTACATTATAACAATATTTTTTTATTCTTAATTTATTTTAGTATCTTATTAAAGGCAATATTTTTATTTAATCAACAATTAATACAGTGTAATTTGATATTAGTAAAACAAAATACTATTTGACAGGAAATACTTAAACCCCGTTTGGATTAGCTGATTGTAAATTACTGATAAGCGTGGAGTGTTGAAAAGTATTTTTAAGTGATGAAATTGATCTTTTAATTAAGCATTTACGTGTTTGGATAGAAGTGCTGAAATTGATAATACGCAGTAGATGTGTTTGATAAAAAGTGCTTATTAGATTTTTTTTTATTAGAATGACTAAAATACCCTTAAATTTTTTATAAAATTATAAATAAAGAAATCTCTTTATAAAGAAAAGGATGAACAATGAATATGGAACAAAGAGAAAGTTAGAAAATATATTTTGAGAAAAGAATACTGTGAATTAAAAGTATTATTAAGGATAAACTAATCAAACAAAAAGCACTTATAAGCTAGAATGCCATAAGTTTGGGGCGACCAACTTATGCATTGTGATCGATTTTAGCTTATAAATATTTAATTTATAAGCACTTGATATTTATCAAATACCTAAATAACCCAAAAATATACATATAAGCCAATTTGATCAGCTTATAACATTTGCTAAACAACCTCTCATTTGAAAAAAAAAAAAAAAAGCAGTTTTGTTTCATCTTTGGTCACTATAATTTTTTTCTCTTCTTATTAGCGGTATTTGTTAATTGTAATTTTTAATTTCCTAATGGGGTTTAACAGAATATTCCTTCTAACTAATTCCCTTCTCGCTATTTCTCGCCTTTCCACCCACCGTTCTTCTCATTTCGATACAATTCCATTTTCTTCTTCTTCCACACGACTCAATTTCCTCTTTTAAAGTTAACAGAAAAAAGAGTTACAATAATATTCCTCTATGAGAAGAGAATCCAGAAAACCCTTTTGTTGTTCCTTTCAGGTAAATTTCGTCAAAAAGTCTAGATGCTATCTTCAATTCAACAATTCCCGTCCATTTTCCAACTTTCAATGTCCAAAAGCATTTTTCTGTTGAATCAGTTAAGCCTTTGTTTAATGAATTTGCAAAACAATTTCAAGAAATAAAGAAAAGCTCAAGGTTTTCAGCTGGGCGAAACCTATAATTTTTCGAGTTGATATACTGGAATTTCTGAATTGTATTTTGCTAATACCGATGATCCATACTGTTGAGTTATATGCACTGACAATGTAATAATTTTTTATAGCATCAGTGTAATTTAACATGTTATAACAGGTTATTAAGTAAAGCTGACTACGTTTTAAGTGACCTGATAGTTTAGATATTTTCTTACACTGATCTTAAACTCTTTGTTTTGAAGGTATAGTTGACTGGTAGAAAGGTGTTTGGATTTTGGGAGGTTTAGGATGGCATCTGTTTCCGGGTCTAAAGGTGGGGTGGTTGATGAAACATCTCCCGATTTGTTGAAGAACACACCGTCGAATATTAGAAGGTTAGCAGATGAAATTGAGCACTTAGAGGGTAGGCAAAAGTACCTTGCTCAGACTACAAGTCCCTCAGACGGTGGTGATGTTCGTTGGTATTTCTGCAAGTTGCCTTTGGCTGTAAATCGTATGTTTTTGCTCGAACTCTGAACATTTTAGGTCCAAATGTTGGCATTCAGCTTTGCAAATCCATCTTATAGTCATTTGAGTGCTTTGGTTTGATCTCATTGAATTTTCTTGCTTTTCGGTTCTCTGCTGGTTGAAGCAGTGACGAAATTAGGAATTTCGCTAAGTATGTCCAAGATTTAATATGTAAAAATAAATAATTTTTGATCTATATATGCAGTATATAGATTTTTCTATATACACAATATAATTTCGGACGAAGGGTGTTTATGTGGCTCCACTACTGTGTTGAGATGCTTGTAGTGGATGTAGGATGTGGGACACATTCTCTTTTTTTTTTTTTTTTGTTAAGTTAGTTAAAAGGTGAGAATAAAACACAATGGAATACCACTAGCTGGAATTACGGCTTAGTTGTGTTGTTACACTTACGTTTGGTCTCCTTAGGAGACTTTTTAGATTGGTGGGAGACTTGTATGACAATGTATCATGTGAAACTTATAGAATCCCTAGCTTTAGAGAATTCGTAGACCCTAAAATACCTTAAAAACAGATTATTAAAATGAAATAGGCCTGAAGAAAGCTGAATGGATGTACAGGATTCATATTGTTGTAGCCAAGTTTTGGACTGAGGCATAGTCGAGTAATTGAATAATTGAATTGAAATAGAAGGTCGTTGATACATTGGCTCAAAGGAGGACAGCCACGTATTTGGCTCATGATATCATTCCGCTTTGAGACTCTACCTTAGGAACAATCAGTTGAAAAAGCAACTTGCTAGTTTTTTCTTCTGTTTATGCTTTTGCTGTTCATTCTTATGGTTCGGAAGATTTGTTCTTCTCCAACTGTTGCACTCCTTTTGAAATTAATTTCTACAGCTTCAAAATAAAAGATGCCAGGACTAAAAAAACATACATAAGCTTTCTCAGTAGAACACTGCCGATTCTATAAGTCAGCTGTAACAGTAAGTGAAATTAAAGCATAGATTCAATGTTCTGCAAAGGAGTTCATCATACATTCAGAAACTTTTTTTAGTTTACTATCATACAATCAGAAACATTAATCCTGACGAGTCAGCTTGTAGTTTCTGGTATGAAGTGTATTCATGAGTCAGAAATTCTGCAATAAGACGCAGATCTTCTTTAAACTTATAAGTCTAATTATTATAGATTTATCAGTTACTATGAGCATGAGCTGTCGTATTCATGTATAAATCTAGGTTGCCCTTTGTGGATTTCACTTTTGCACAGAGCCAGCTGCAGCAGTCCCCCAGGCAGAGATAGTGGGGAAGGGTGATTACTTCAGATTTGGCATGAGAGATTCTCTTGCAATTGAAGCTTCATTCTTGCAGGTAATGTTTTCTGACTGGTGTTTGGTTTATTATGACTTAAGAGTACTCCTCATCTGTAAAATAATTAATCTATGACCCAGTTAGTACATCAATTGTTGGTCGAGATAAAGATTTATTGCTCCATATTTACTTCACCTCTGCCTGATTATGCAAACTTTAAGTTTAAAAATGGTCATCATGTACTCCCCCCCCTCCCCCCCCCAAAAAAAAAAAAAAAGGGGAAGTAAAGAGCAGATAATGGTAAGACTTGTGTGGCTATTAGAGTTTGAAATATCTTATGTTGATAGACGAGCCATTAATTGGTTTGCACTCTGTAGAGAGAGGATGAGTTGCTTTCTTGTTGGTGGAAAGAGTATGCAGAGTGCAGTGAGGGCCCAAAGGGAGCAGCAGATTTACTTAGTCCTGCATCAGAAAAATCATCTTCGGAGAGCTCTCAATTGGGTGAAGAGTATTCAGTTGAAGAAGAAGAAAGAGTTGGGGTCCCCGTTAAGGGTGGCCTCTATGAGGTATCCTTTGTCCATACCTTCTCTATGTGTGTGTGTGTGCACGAACAATTGTTATCGTTTATTAGTCCATCAAGGAAAAGTACATTTTGGACTGGCATAATGACTTTGTGAAAGCAAAAAAAGAACCTGATGCAGTAAAGAATATAGACCTACTAAGAGGAGAGAGATAAGATGGAAGTTATACAGGTGTTTGCCAATGGCAAAGATCTTAGGGTAGAACATGATATATGTAAATTTTGCATGAAATAGCATGGACTGTCGATTTTACCTAGTACTCTTATCTGGTTCAGTAATTTGGCTTTCATGCTGCATCTGAGATTAACTAGAAGGGTTAAATTAAGAAGCAAAAAAACTGGAAGGGTATAAATACAAAATACAACTTGGTCTTACCACTTGAAACATGAAGTATTGAATATTTACAGTTTACTTAACCATTTTCTTAATATGTATACTTTGGTGGATGTACAGTTGAAAGACTGGTGCATGTGATTTCTGTAACTGAAGAATATAAACTTATCAGATGTATAAGATATTTTATGATATATGACTATAGATTCTTGAATTTCTATGTGAAATCATTCTTTCATGTTTTGCTGCTCCTTCTTCCCTGTATCGTGTAACATCATTTAATTTGGCACAGAGATGAGGAAGTTACTTTTAACTGCATTTTAGTTTTTATGTCTTTGGGGGTAGAACTTAGGAGAATGACATTACAGCATTTCTTGAAAAGTTGAGTTGCTAGGAAACATCACATCGTGGTTTAACTTTGAAGTTTTAATTGAATTTGAATTCTTGAAACTTGCAAGAGTTATAAAAAGTTATATTATCTGGGAAAAGTGTATCAAGAACATCACCTCACATTCTAAAAAGAGTAAATGTTGTGTCAAGTTATGGGCCGGTTTCTACTTCTAAGGAAAATAAAACTGGTCGAAGGGGGAATTATCGTGGGTCATACAAAACTGAAGACAGTCGACAAGGCACTAGGGTAAAGACGAATAAACGAAAGGAATCGAAAAAATCTACTAATGCTTTCGATGGACGGATTTGAATCCAGCGGCATGTCTCGTTCTCGGGGAAAACCCGAGACTGTAAGGGAAGAAGTATGACAGCTCCGTCGTCACGTCTGGCGAGATTCTTTGCCGATTTCTAACGCCGGCGAGGTTGTTTCAGGTGGATACAACTGGGTGGGCCTCAGAATCAAAGGATTGAGGTGGAGGGGTCTACCATAGTTTCCAAGATGATTTCTACTGTTTCTGGTCGGAACAGTAACTCCGACGAGAATAATTGTCAAAATTTAAATGCCAGCGAGGTCTTTTCGGGTGGAAACAGAGCTGGTGGGCCTCAGAATCATGGGTTTGGGGTGGAGGGGCCTAAAGCTCAAGTCTGCAAGGTCATTCCTACTGTTTCTGTCCGGAATAGTATATCCACCGATAATGGAATTAGTTCAGGAGGCTTTGGAGGTGGTTCATTTTGAACAGGGGCCATGAGGGGGATCCAATTTTAACCTATAAGGGACTAACTTAACATATTACTTAACACTAACATGTGACCGCATATGTGCCCTCTCAAACTTAAGGTGAGAAGCAGTTTAGGTTTGCTTATTTTGAAGCATAGAATGAAGCATAGGCAGGTAATAATTGCTTGCAAAGTTCTGAATTCCGATCGTCCGAGTCTTATTGATAAAATTTTTGGTTGCGGAAATCTTTCTGAGGAAATTTTAAGCCATCAAAATTTTGTTAAAGAAGTTGCTATAAATAGTGAATAGGATAGTGGCCGAAAGCAGCGATTTAAGAGGCAATATCACGAATTGATTACCAAGAAGATGCGCAAGGTGTTGGAATGGTTATTAGAAATAAGAGTGGCTCAGTTAGACAGTCACCCAGAAAAGGTGAGAATAATAATATCATAAGAGTGCAGAGCAACTTTGACTGGACAAGGGAAATCTCTTATGTCTCCACCAGGATTGACGAAGCTTTGATACCATATTATAAAACTAGGAGAATCGAAAGAATAAATAGATAATGTGATAATTGTGAATTGTGCAAGACACCTATTTATAGATAAAGGATACAAACCACATCTCATATTACTTACGAGTACTAGCTTAACAGCAACACTTTCTTTCTAGTCAGCTTAACAGGAACACTATGCTAACCTTAACATTCTAACACATTAAAAGTTGACATTATCTAACATTGTTAATCAACAAATTTCGACAACAGTTAAATTTTTAATTTTTAAAAAACTTGTCACCGAAAGCAATATCCTTCCAAAACTTTGTGGGTGTCTTATTAGACAAAGGAGAGGAAAGAAAACAGTTTGTGGGTGCATGCATGATTAGCTTATTGCTTCTATTGTGTTAAATCCACTTCTGTTTCTTCGCTCGTGCTAAGTAGACTACTTTCCAGAATGAAGTCTTGAAACTCTTTGTGACAGGTGATCAAGATTGGCACTGCATTGTGTCAGAACTCAGAACTTGGGAAAGGCCTATGATTACATGAATTAGGAATTCTTGGATTTTTTGATGATGAGATTGGAATCAGTGAATTTTTGGTTCAATAATGAGGTCCCTGTTAGTCTTGATGATCGAGTATCATTTGGAGTGAATCATATCTTTTTTATAGTCCACTGCTCTTTTCAGTACCACTTGTATAGCGGGCATTTCCCGTGATGTCAATATAACTATTACTTTATCGATGATAACAAAATAAAAATCTTCTTGTTGTGGTTCCCTAAAATGTCTTGCAGGCTTCTCCTCTCCCAGATCCTCTTTCTGCTTTAAACGAAAATAAATAAATGAATAACGAATATCCTCATCATTGCAGGTAGATTTGGTAAAGAGACACTGTTTTCCTGTTTACTGGACCGGAGAAAACCGTCGTGTCTTAAGAGGTCACTGGTTTGCTCGTAAAGGGGGTCTGGATTGGCTTCCGCTGCGTGAAGATGTTGCTGAACAGTTGGAGTTTGCATATCGCAGTAAGGTATTCGGCATCACTAAGAGTAGCACATGTTATGTATGCTTATCTGATGTTGACTGCAAAAGTTTAAATGCAATTGTTCTAATGTGCGTTGTTTCTACATGTTCCATTATTGAATATCAGGCAGCATGTGGCAGATGTTCCACTTCTACTACTTAATGGCAAAAATAAAATGCATGTGAAAATTGTACCTTGTTATCTGTTCGTTTACTAATCCAAGATGCACAATTTTTTTTTTTTTTTTTTTTATTAAATCTTTTACTCTCCTTTTCATTTTTTGTTGATCATCCAAAATTCTCCCCCAATACAAGTTGATGAGTTTTACCTGGTTGCCACAGGTTTGGCATAGAAGAAGCTTTCAGCCATCAGGACTCTATGCAGCTCGGATCGATATGCAGGGCTTCAGCCCAGTATGAGTTTGCTGAATTTATGGAGCTTTTGCATTTGTTTTTTGAGTCGTACTGTTAGTGATGCACTTGCTTACCACAATGCAGGGACTGCATGCTATTTTCACAGGAGAAGATGATACTTGGGAAGCCTGGCTAAATGCTGATGTGTCTGGTTTCTCTAGTGCTATGGGATTTGGGGGGAATGGCGTTAAGTTAAGGCGTGGATATGCTCCTCCTCAGTCATCGAAACCAACACAGGCACTCATTTACACACTATCAAGTTTACTACTGTTGGTTCTCTTTGTTCTGATTTCAAGTTTACAGATGTTGGTTTCCTTTGTTATTGATGATCTTATGGTGCTCAGTCTCATTGCATCTTCTCTTTTTTAAGTGGCCACGATGGGGGAGGAGTAGCGTGAAAGATTTAAATTGTTTGATACAAATGCTATAAAAGGAAGAGAGAAAATGTCTTTGCTTCCCTCCTCCAGTTAAAACTGCAAAATAAAAACGGAAGTAAAAAATAAAAAAAGTTCAAGAAAAATAGCTTATATTTGGGAAATTTTTGGTTGGGACTGCATGCATGTAGACTTGATCACTTGGTTCATAAAATGTTATATTCCAACTATGCTGGAACATTCAAATAAGTGTCCTGAAGCTTGTACTAGCTTTCTGATTGCAAAAAGCTGCTCGCTTGGAAATTGCAGAAGCTAAGTTAGTAGGAGGGGGTAAGTCATGCTAATATCCTCCTTTGTGGGTCTTCTTGTTGTTATCTGTCGACTGTGAGAAAATGATAAATGAGAGCTTGTATTGAATTAATTATGAAAGCCATACAGAAGGGCTCTTGCATAGGAGTTCACATTTTGGGACTAAGAAAAGTTTATAATGTTGTAAATTATGTAACAGAGAGATTAATTAAATAAGGCATCCTTAATTTGAGATTTCTACTTATGATAGCAGTAAGAAAATTTATAATATTGTAATTATGTAAAAGAGAAGGTAATAAAATAAAAAATACTATTTGAATACTGAGAGTTCTACTTATGATAGGGTTGACAAGAATGTTAGATATTATTAACCCGTACACATGAAACAAATCTAGAACATTTTAACATATACATCACCATTTCGTTTTATGTGACCCTTGTTTGATTGGGTATGGAGTTTAGGAAAGAAAAGAACTTAAACATGCCATAACATTTGTGTTGCTACAAGACTTTTGAACCTTGTGGTTTTAAATATGACATTGTATTTGTTTGGCTATAATGCTTGTCATCAACGGTAAAAGGGGAAGTGTATTTTAAATTGTTTCCAAGTTTAGAGTGGTCATTATTTTTGGAAGAGAGTAATAGACTGAAGAGGAAATAGTGTTACATAAACTAGAACGGAGTAGTTGATTCGATTTCTTGACTTCTAATACTCCCTCTAAAACTTGAGATAATTAAACAACTTGAGTTTGCGAATCAAAACTAAAAAGTGGAGTCGAGTATGACAAGAGGAGCTACTGTTTGAAGATGTGGCACTTGTGATTAGACAATGATATGACGACTGAATGGATAGTTGCGTGGCCATTGTTGAATTGTGTGATCAGTGCATCTGAAAGTTTTAGCTATTAGAGAGAATTTTAATTGATTTATTTTATGTCTATACTGCCCCATCGTATGGTGCGTGATTCTTTTTATTGGGCCAAGCACGTGAGAATATTTTCTTTTTTATGTTTATGGTTGACACTCTTTCTAATAGCTTAAGTTTTTAGATGAGTTGGTCACATAATTCAATGTGGTACCAACAAAATAGAGGTTTCAGAATTCAGTTCTTATTTGTCCCCATTGACAAAATATTAGGACCTGCTTGGCCCAATAGAAAGAATAGGGTCAGATGTAAGTGGGTGTGTTATAGACGTAAAGTAAGTAATAGAAGTGTCCTTTTAAGAACAATTAAATGGATAGTGACATGGCGCTGAATGACTGATGTGTCTAAGGTGACACTGACTAGACAATGGTGTGTTGTTGAACGGCAGCACTACACTGACTAAAACAAATATGGATTAATCAACTTAACAGGTTAACGGGTTCAGACAACTAACTTGTCTTGGCAGGTTAGCTGTTGGGTGTTACTTGATAGGTTAGCTGACAGTGATGGATAAATCAACCCTAGACATATTTGCAATACGCTGCATAAATTTAGGACGGCGTAGTGGCTAGAGAACACCAGAACAGTGATGGGGATGCTAGAGTCATCATTAGTAAGAAGAGTAGTGTCACTCAAATGGTCATACAAATTAGGTGACTACTAAATTTGTGGAGCGATTGGGAATTTTTTAGCAGGGTAGGCAGAACAACTTAAGTCTCTCTCAGAATTGTAGAGGCCCTGATACTATTTTATAAGTATTAAGAGAATAAAAGAGAGTACATACATAGAGTTGATTGTTAACAACATACACAAGGCTTTGTATACAGAAGTTTAGGCTATTAAAGATGGGGATTTTTTTTCCAAATATCAGTGTACCTAATTATCACAATAGTTGTTTTGATTTGGGGGGGGGGGGAATCGTATTACTACTTATATGAAATACAGATGTATTTAAAACTTTAGTATTTTGGCTGAATGAAGTTTTGGTAATTTTCATAACAGATACCCTGGATTTGTTGGGCTCCCTTATTTTGTTTAAACAAGTCCAGATTTTTGTGCTGTTTTGGTATCTTCTTGGTACTGTTATTGCATACAAAATTACAAATACTTCACCTTATCAAATATAAGATACATCACAATTCAGAAGAATATCCTATGGTAATAACCTATATGCATAGAGTGATTCTAGAACCAACATATACCTATAGGCTTCAGCATTCTCTTGACTTTCATTGGCTTGTACTACTAAATTAGTTGCTAAGAGGTTTTTAAGGAAGGAATAATTATTTGCTGGTTCAAGTGAGGAGTTAGAGAAAGGTTGACAAGCTTTAAAGAAATTATACACATACATGAACAATAATCCGGTCAGTCGTGTGTTTACGTCTGTGTTTAGCTTTTGGATAGTGAGGATTTATGTGGCATGCCACAACTAGCTTGGGATTGAGATTATTGTTGTATATTGGTTTTGGGTCAATTATTCCACTAAAAAGTCTTCACTATGACATGCATATGCTAAAGTTTTATTATCTCGAAAAGAGATTTGCTTTTCCTTTTAGTATCTTTCATGTGTTCTTCGGTGGTATCCTTGATAAGAAGTTGTTTATGAGCCTTTTGTGCTAAGATCGGTAAGAGTGCACACTGACTTTGGTGCACAGGGGGATATTTACGATTTAATCTATTTTCTCTTGTTCCTCACTGCTGAAATTGCACCCCTCATGCATTTGTTTCTTTTAGGATGAATTACGTCAACAAAAGGAGGAAGAAATGGATGATTACTGCTCACAGGTAGTCCAAATGCTTCCTGTTCACTATATAAGTGCATGTGTTGTGATTATATAACTCATCAAAGCAAATGGCACCTAAACTAGTGAATACCTGTCTTGACCTTAAAATATTAACCAATCATGTAGACTTGTATTAGTTGTTATTATTGAGAAAGTAGATATGAAAGACATCAAAAGTACTAAGTTAATGGTACTTGGTACATTGAAAATTGGTAAAATTCTTATGGTTTGGCAGGTTTTGCCCCTCTAAACTAAATTGCGACCTGTCACTTCGGTTTGCAAGATCAAGAAAATAACTAATTTTAAATGTTAACCTCACTCAGTGATCTGTAAATACTCCGTTCTATTATATTAGACTATGCTGTGAGTGCAGTAAATGAGTCTTCTCTCACTACTTTTTCTTAAATTATTACGAAATAACCATAATGTGGCCTTTTAAACTGTAAACTTATTCGAAATGATGTCAGGAAATACAATAACAAGTGTATTATGTACTTGACCAGCATAAATAGACGGTCAGTTTCTTTTCACTGTTGTGTGCATATTTTGGGACATTCTTTTCTGAATATAAAAGGATAACAAAATCAGGACATAAGAAGCTATACTACATTTATTTTGTGGAAGGGGAGCCTTGCGTAACGGGTAAAGTTGCTGCCACGTGACCATGAGGTCACGGGTTCAAACCGAGGAAACAACCTCTTGCAGAAATGTAGGGTAAGGCTGCATACGATAGACCTTTGTGGTCCGGCCCTTCCCCGGACCCCGCACATAGCGGGAGCTTAGTGCACCAGGCTGCCCTACTACATTTATTTTGAAAGGACCTCTGAAATTGCTTTTCTTTGCCTGTTAGCAATTAGATAACCAGTTTGGAAATTACCTTTATGGTTGTCCTTACTAATCTTTAAGTTTGTGTGAACTTCTTGGAATATTTTACCTTGCTAGGCTCTTATGTTAGACCCACTCATGTTATTTACTATATGTTCATTTGCAACTGAACCGTGCAGCGGTTTATTAAGTATTCAATGATCGTTTCTTTTTCTGTTAACATCCGATCTGTTTTTGGCTTCAAACACTGGGATTCGGTCAAACAAAGTCATGAAGTTATTGATAAGGCAAATCCAGGAACTGTGCAAGCTCGAGAAAAATACTAAGCTAAAGTAGGGATTCAATCTGAACATACCTTGAGATTAATAACTAACACGTACTTCTGTATTTATATGGAAGATGATCATAGCTGCAGTTCACTGAAAAATATTGCACCATTAACTCCTTTCTTATCCTAAACCATAAGGACCCATCATGATCCTGTGCTTACAACATAAAATTGCATGACCTGTTTTAATTCCTAAATCCCGCCAATTTATAGCAGCAATATTTCCCCCATAAACCAACCGTTCTCCTCAAAGTTTGAATAAGAAACTTTGTACAAAGAGAGTGGAGGTTCTGCCTTGTTGCATGCTCTGGTGTTGTTGACTACCATTGAACCAAGACTTGTGGAACAAACTTGTTCCCTTCTTGACAAGCGGCAATCAAAGATGGCAATGGGTTGAGGGCAATGTGGGCCACTGATGTTAATAACAGGAGGGTAGTTATTTTGAGCCATAGTTTTATGGCAAAGTTTGGGTTGAGAGACATGCAAGGTGGGGTGTATCCACAAGCATGTTAGAAGAAGAATGTCATAACCCTTAAGCAACTCAAGCCACCTCCGCTGTCTCAAATTAAGATCTTTCTGATTGAACAGATGCTGAAGGTTGCGATGATCAGTATACACCTCACAAGAAACACCATACAAGTAGTGCTTCCAAATCTTCAGAGCATGGACTATAGCTGCTAGCTCCAAATCATGCACATGGTAGTTTTTCTAATGGGGCTTCAACTGGTGAGAAGCATAAGCAATAACTCTACCCTCCTGTATAAGCACACATCCGATGCCAACTCTCGAGGCATCACAATACACGGTGTAGGAACCTGAAGTTGATGGCAATATCAAAACTGGAACCGTGGTCAAAGCTGTCTTGAGCTTCCCTGCATTGATTTTCGTTCAGGGAGCGAGAGTATTCTCGAAGATTGATCATCGTTCGAGCTATCACCAGCTGAAAATTAGGGATTCTGATATCATGAAAACAACTTTCAGGACGAGATACGGGCATTATGAGTTTCTAGTTATTTTTTTGGGCTGACTGATGCCCCAGCCGCGTTCATGCATTTGATGAACAACGTGTTCCGGTTGTATCTAGATTCCTTTGTGATTGTGTTTATTGACATCATGGTGTACTCGCGTAGCCAGGAGGAGCATGCCCAGCATTTAAGAGTAGTATTGCAGAGATTGAGGGATGAGAAGCTTTATGCAAAGTTCTCCAAGTGTGAGTTCTGGCTTGGGTCAGTGGCTTTTGTGGAACACGTGGTGTCCAGTGATGGTATACAGGTTGATCAAAAAAAGATAGAGGCGGTGTAGAGTTGTCCTAGACCGACCTCAGCTACAGAGATCAGGAGTTTTCTTGGTTTGGCGGGATATTATCGCCGGTTTGTTCGAGGATTTTCGTCCATTTCTTCTTCATTGACTAAATTGACCCAGAAGGGTGCTCCATTTGTGTGGTTCGAGGAGCGTGAGGAGAGCTTTCAGAAGCTCAAGACAGCTTTGACCACGGCTCCAGTTTTGATATTGCCATCAGCTTTAGGTTCCTACACCGTGTATTGTGATGCCTCGAGAGTTGGCATCAGATGTGTGCTGACGCAGGAGGGTAGAGTTATTGCTTATGCTTCTCGCCAGTTGAAGCCCCATGAGAAGAATTACCCTGTGCACGATTTGGAGGTAACAACTATAGTCCATGCTCTGAAGATTTGGAGGCACTACTTGTATGGTGTTTCTTGTGAGGTATATACTGATTATCGCAGCCTTCAGCATCTTCCAAACAGAAAGATCTTAATTTGAGACAACGGAGGTGGCTTGAGTTGCTTAAGGATTATGACAAGTTGGTATCGGAGCTTAGGTTACTAGGTCTCGCGAGTCATGAGCCGGTTTAGTAGAGTCTCGCGGATCGGTACAGAGACGTCTGTACTTATCCTCGGGAGGCTGCAGAACCTTTAGGAAAAACTTCATATTCTTGAAATTCTTGTCGTGCGACTTTGTTGATCCGAGAACTAAACTTCTGTATTCTACTCTCTCGCAGATGGCGAGAATACGTACTACCGGACGTGGCGGACGACCACCGTTGCCACCCACTAGAGGCCGAGGATGCGGCCGTGGTCGTGGTCGAGGTAGAGCAGCAGGAGCAGCACCAGTTGCCCCCAATGTTGCCCCCACTCAGGATCAGCCTCCAGCTGTAGAGGTTCCAGCAGCTGTAGAGGTTCCAGCGGCTGTAGAGGTTCCAGCAGCACCTGCTAAGGCACCGGCTGTGCCTATTGTGATTCTGGGTCTTCAGAAGGCCCTAGCTCAAATTTTATCGGTTTGCACTGGCCTGGCTCAGGCAGTTTCGGCCACTACTGCCGCAGCTACATCTCAGACCAGGGGTGGTCATCAGACCCCCGCAGCTCGCACTCCGGAGTAGGTAGTGCACGGTTTGCAGAGATCAGAGGCACCACCAGTTCAGCAGGTTGCCCCAGTCCAACTTGTGGCCCCAGTTCAGCCGTTGTCCCGGTTCAGGGTGATAGGGTCCCATGATGAGCAGCGTCGTCTTGAGAGGTTCAGCAGGCTTTCACCTCCTACTTTCAGCGGTATTCCGGGCGAGGATGCCCAGGGTTTTCTCGACAAGTGTCGACGTATGCTTCGGACAACAGGGATCCCAGAGTCTTAGCTGAGCTTATTCGTTGCTGCCCCAGTTCAGTATCGGAGTCATCGAGGTAGCTGCCGGCTTCCGCAAGACCCGATTTCTCTTCTTATCTTTCCTTTACTTTTGCATCTAGTTTTCCTTGTATAGGATATTGATCAGTTGTATCTAGAGACGACGCCAAATCTATTATGGGCTGTTCTTACTGTTATTATGGTTTCCGCACTATTCTTTTATCAAACTGAGAGTTTATGCTTAATTGGTATTTTTATGTTGAATAATTGGGCTTGCCTAACAAGGTGTTGGGCGCCATCACAACCGGGGTTTGGGTCGTGACAAAGAAGCTATAGGGCCGACGTTCTCAAAATCTGGTGAGAGCTGTTATATTTTGAAGCGAGCTTATGAAGTGGCTTTTGTGTTATGTAAAGCCATGTTTTCAGATCCGAGCCATTGAAATGAGGGAATTCCAACTTAGAAGAACGAGTCAACATGGTGTTACCTTGCTGGTAACATGAGCTGTGCGTCATCTTGCTCTCTGTGTGCACATGGCATCGCACTTCGAGAACAAGTCTTGCCTGAAATTCCCGGGAAAGCTGGCTCCTCAATTCTATCTAGTCTTGCTCAATACCTTTGAACTCAACAAAGGCTTGCTCCATCTGATTTTGCCTCAAAAGCAAATTTTGCAGAGAGTTTTCGTAATAAATCCATTAGATCTTTCGTCTCCGACGCTATTTACGATCAATACCAACTGAGCCAAGGACCTCTAGCTCTGATACCAACTGAAAAAAACACATTTAGGAACTATGCAAGCTCGAGAAAATGCTAAGCTAAAGTAGCGAATCAATCCGAACGTAAAGCTTAAGAGTAATAGCTAAGAGCTAATTGTGTGTTGATCTGGAAGATGATCACAGCTTTAGCACACTGAAAAATGTCTAAATTGGCTGATATATGCTATGTTGCATCGCTAACATCCACCGTTATCTTATCCTACAGCATAACAAGCTTCGGGACAGGTCACCATACTGTGCTTACAACATAAGAGCTGCATGACCTATTTTACTTTTTAAGTATTATTGCATCAGTTATTTCCCTTAGGAAGAGAATGCTACGTAGTAAAATGACCACAGAAGCAAAAGTTTTTTTAGAAGTAAAGTTTCATTTATTTAGCTAGTTCAACCTCTGTATATGGTCTTGTGCTTTGCCCTTTGCCTATCTCTCATCTTTGTGCATGAATTCATATTATCTTTTTATTAAAAATGATGATAGTATATGTGAAGAAAAGACGAACTAATCTTGTTCATTTTCATTGAGGCGGTTCTATCTGCATGATATGTCTTTATCCATATTCTTCAGAATTTAGTAATTACTTGTTTAATCAATTTTCCCCTAACTTCATTTTTGTTTTTCGTTTTTCTTTGCTGATCAAGTTAGTCGCAATTCTTAATGTTTCCTAAAAGAAGTTATCCATAAACTTGTTCGTGATCTAATTGTAGATACCTGACTCTCATTTTTTCCACTTTTGACATCCTTAAAGAATGGTCTCCTTTTAAGTTCTAAGGTAGCTTTTTAGTACAACCTTTACATCTGGATCCTGCTGGTATAGGTCCCTGTTCGACATCTGGTGTTCATGGTTCATGGTATTGGTCAAAGGTTGGAAAAATCAAATCTTGTGGATGATGTTAGTGACTTTCGTCATATCACGTCAATCCTTGCTGAACGACATTTAACCTCGTACCAACGTGGCACTCAGAGAGTCCTCTTTATCCCATGCCAGGTAATGCTTTCATAGTTGGTCTATTAAATTTCTTATTTTGGTATATTGTTATGAAAACAATCATATGTACTTGTGATGAAAAGAGTTCAGAAATTGTTTTTGACGCTACCTTGGACTATAACTATAGCGATCTCAAACCACATTTTCTTTTATAAAACTACTTTATCAGAAGAAGATCTCAATCAATAAAAGGCATCCCCGATTTGCTTGGAAGAGCCTCCAAAATGCTCCCAGGCACATTTCCCGAGTCTAGTTCCTTTTAGCTTTTCATGTCATTCGAGTCAACTTTCAAGGAGGATATTTCAGTAACTTGGCCGGAATCTTTAGGTTTCATAATCCAAAGTTAAGTTAAACATAATATGGGAAAAGATACCATTTTTTTTTGAGAATGGTAACAATTATATAAATGTGTAAAAAATTTACAAGAGATTTTGAAGGTCACAATCACACCCTCAACGGGTCAGTGAGACTACCAAAGCCTATTCTATTCGATTACATTTCTTCTAGCAAGTCTAATAAAGAGTGTACTTCCTCCCTATAGATCTCTTTACACAAAAATGGAATAACAAAAAACAATTAAGCTTAATTTTCTGGTAAGACCTAGGCTTATCTTCAAAAATTCTGGCATTCCTTTCTTTCCATATGGTCCACCAGATACAAGCAGGAACAATTTTCCACCATTTCTTCTGTTTAATATTTGCCCCTCTATTGTTCCAGCTACTGAGAAGAGCTGCAGTGTTGACACCATTTCTACTGAGAAGATACCATTTATTACAACTCAGGTTTTAAATCTTATGATTTTTAGGAATAGCTCGGGGCCGGAAGTATGGTTTGTTTGGATCGACCATAGCAGGAATTTAATGAAGCAAGTAACGAATTTTTATTATAACAATGAGCATTTGAAGCATCTAAAATTAGTAAGTAGAATCATCTACTGGACATGTGATTCGGGGCCTAGCGATCTGAGACCATTTGTCATCTGCCCTCTGGTTGGGGGTCTTCCTTGAGATCATAAAAGGCTGAAGTAGGCCAAATCGAGGGTACCAAGGTTGTTTATGCTTAGTGGTGCTCAATAGAATTATTTCTGATTATCACCGTTGCTGCAGCTCTAAGATTTCCTGTTATATTCTTTTGATTAAACATTTCTTGTTAATTACAAGAATGCCTTTTCCCCCTTGTCCCTTAGCATGTTTAAGTTTATCTTCTGCATTCCTGTCATATGATATTTTGGGTTTTTCTTCTGCATAAGTCTGTCCATTGCTGTTTCCTGTTGATTTGTGAATGTGAACTAACACCAGTTGTTTTTATGTTTCGACTGTGGGTACCACCAGTGGAGAAAGGGCTTAAAGCTTAGTGGCGAGACCACAGTTGAAAAAATTACTTTAGATGGTGTGCGGGGATTGCGTGAGGTGTTGAGTGCAACAGTGCATGATGTGCTGTATTACATGAGCCCCATTTACTGCCAGGCGATTATTGATTCGGTACCTCAAATTTGATTTCTGCTGTTCAAGTTTTCTCCTGCTGTCCTTTCCTCTTCCTGATGTTGCTTTGCTCTTTTGTTTGATTTGCTGCCTATTTTCTTCTTTTCAAATTGGTGCTGTCTTCCTAAAATCCTATCCTAATAACAACTTAACTGGAAAAAAGAAAGAAAAAATTCCGTCGTAATAACACTATTTACAATTGGCAGTGGTTCACTTCCTGGCTGTTGATATGTGAACCAACTGGTGCATATAACCTACTGCTTTCCTATTAATTGCAAAATGTCAGGAAAATAATTGTGTACTCTTATGGTCTTATATTTGTTAAATTTTCAGAAGATGGTAAATTAAAATAATGGAAAAGGGTCGTATTTGTCCCTCTACTATCGAAAATAAGCTTCATCGACCCTCCGTTTCAGTTTCTTAGTATAACTACTCCTACCGTCATACTTTTAGACCATATTTACCCCTCACCCTTTAAATCCTTCATCCCAACCTAAAAAATACACGCGGCTAATCCTGGTTGGATAAAAGAACCCGCCTCATTTATAATCAAACCCACCCTCAAAGGAAATATCTGATCATATTTATCCCTATACGTCCGTTCACTTTATAAAATTCTATGCTTTACTAAGAAAAAGGGAATCCCTTTCCTCTTTGAATCTCTACCTTATGTTTAGCTTTCTTAAATATTTGCTGTGATGGTAGGAATGCCCAGTAGCATTTGTCATGTCGAAATCGTGCATATGCCGGATGACTAGTGCCCAGTATATTATCTTCCAATGTTGCAAAGAAATAGTTCCTTTTTATATGAAGCGATACACGTGTAAATCACTCAAAGAAGTTATAAGTTAATATATTCTAAACTATTCACTGAATTTTAACTACAAATCATAAAATAACTTATACAACAACAACAACATACCCTGTGGGAAATTATCCCACACTGGTAATACAAATTGAGAAAGTAACTTATATTGAGAAAATTTTCTGTTATACAAATAATGTTGCTTCTAAGAAAACTGAATGTGCACTAGGCATGCAGGATAAATCTTGATGCTGGAATAGAAATGTGGAATTTTTTTATCAAATGTAGTCTATTCTAACTTGAGGGATCGAAGGTTCTGCTTGTCAAAAAAAGAAAAAGAAAAAATGAGAGAGACGTGTAATGGAACAGCACTAAAGGCACCACAAACAATTCAACCAGTTCTACCAAACGAAAATGACAAAATACAAGGCTTCCCAAGCATAAGGATAGTGACTCAACTAGAAAGTGACTCTTGATGTCCTTCCTGTGGGACTTAGCGTATTGCATGAGTAGCATGACTTTCTGCAAAGAATTTGGTCAAATTGACCTGACGAGCATTTTATTATGTTTTATGAATTATCTATTAATTTACTCCTCATTTTGCTGTGTCGCTAATGTTTGGTTTCAATACCTATAAAGACATCCAAATGCGCCGCTCTATGGGTGTGTGTAACCATGATGATTGGACGTGTTAAATGGGGATGAGGCAGACCTAAACTTGCATGGAAAGAAAGTTTGTCCCAAAAGACCTTTAATCTCTCAAAATCCATGCAAACTTAGCAGAAATTGAACAGAATGGAAGCAAAAGATCCATATAGGTGATACCACCTAGTTGGGGTTAAAGCTTAGTCACTATAATAGACTAAAATTTGGTTCAGCATTTGCTAGGATTTTTTTTAGTTTAAGATTAATGTGTTAGTAGAAATTGTAGTAAACCTCTAGTATTAACTGTTGAATAATGAATACTGGAAATGGATTGGTTCAAATTGAGTGAAATGGACAATCATGTAGCTTGAACCCAACTTCCGACGGGTTGAGGCATAGTTGTTATCCTCTTTGCTTCGAGTACATTCTGTAGATTCCATTTTAGCATATTAACCCATTAATTTTCCCTGTGCTTCATGTGATAGGCATTAGCACTCATTATGGTCTATCAACTGCCTACTTTTAAATGTCTTTGGAACAAATCAATAAAAATAATTTTCCTTCGTGTCTGGAGCTAATTGTTTACTCTCTATTCAGGTCTCCAACCAGTTGAATAAGTTATACTTAAAGTTTCTTAAGAGGAACCCCGGTTATAGCGGAAAGGTATAGAGATGATTGAACCTGCAAAGTTTTCTTTGCTTATTTTTAAGAACTCAATGTAAACAGATCTTATTAAAGATATTAGAATTTCGTAAAATTTTCAGATTTCCTTATATGGTCATTCCCTTGGGAGTGTCTTGTCATATGATATCCTATGCCACCAAATAAAACTTTCCTCCCCTTTTCCCATGGAGTGGTTGTACAAAGAACACAATGAGGATAAATCATCTCAGCCGGATCAGAGCAACCTATCTTTCGATCACAACTCTGCCTCCAGTTTAGATGATGAAAGCTTTACTAGGGGAGAAAATAAGAGTAATCTGTCAGATAAAGACAAAATGAAGGCAGAACCGAGTTCCTCGAACACCCTGGAAGCTTGTACAGAGGATTTCTGTCATCCAGTGGGTCCTCCTGCTTCATCAGACTCAGACGAACCAGTTGCAACCGATGATTTCAAGCAATCTAATGATTCCTCAGCGACTGAAAATTATCGTGAACCTCCTATTGATTGGACGCATAATATCTATGAGAGGGACACGATAATTGATGCCGAAAAAATGGAAGATGCAATAGTTGAGTTTGATAAAAAAACAATTGATGAGGGAGCATCTGAAAGTGACAAAGATAGAACAATCAATTCACTGAGGGAAGAGGTAGTGTGATGTTTCATTTTCTGCATGAAATTTCTCATTTGTTTTAATCTGTTATATCTACTTATTTTTCTTCGTCAATGAGACTGGCCCAGATTGATATGCTGAGAGCGAAAATCCAAGAGTTAGAATCTGAGTATGTAAAGAAAGGTACAGCTACACAGAATAAATAACCATTTATGGAGCTTAGTTTTGTAACTTCCCAAAACTTCAAGCATATTTTCCTTGAGTATCAAAGTAAATGGACCTTATAAATTTCCTTGTAATGGGATGTGTAATGGAAGCAGAAAATGGAGGAACAAACACAGATACAAGAAATCAATCTACTTCTGAAAGGCTTTCTCATGAGGAGAGTGATTCACGGAAGAGTTATACTCCACAAATAAGATACACAAAGTTGAAATTTAAGGTAATACTTCTCCATTGTAAGATTCTACTATTTTCTGGGGTGTGTTTGGCTAGTTTTGGCTGGACGTTGTAGTTGAACTTTCAATGCTTCCAGAATAAAGTTGGTAACCTTATTGAACTAAATGCTTGTATTATGCTTTCATCATTTCTCTAGTAGAAGATGCTTTGCTATATAGTGTAATTATCAATTTTCTTTGAATCCGTTAACTTGTTTCTGATAATTTGTTCTTTTAATTTTTGCGATTATTCTCCGTCCATTCTAGGAGCTCCAAGACATCTTCTAACTTTGGCTGTTCCATTCTTTGGTTCTTTTATGAGAAGGTCGATACATATTTCGCTGTTGGATCCCCTCTTGGTGTTTTTCTTTCTCTTCGCAATGCTCGTATTGGGATCGGTAATTCTTCTGCTGCCTATATTTAAGTGCATGTTGATTTTATTGCTTATTTTTACTCTGAATCTTGTGGAGGCAGTGGGGTATATATTCTCTACTTCTGTGATGAGCCTCTTGAATTTATTACCAGTAAGCCTGTAAGTTCTTGTCTGTTTGCATGAATGTTTCAGTAAGACATCTAGTGTTAGTTTTCATAGATCAACTAAGTTTACTTTAACTAACATCAAAATCTGCTGACCTGTGTGCAGTATAAACCTAATCTTTGTTTATATGCAGCAGAAAGATTATCCTTCTTCTTACTTGAGTAACATTAAAAAATGTTTGTCAACTCCTCCTGGTGCATTGTGTTGCCTTTAGTTTTGCAAGTTCCAAGTGCCCTATGGATCCTATAAAACTCTGTCCGTTGGCGGTGGCTGGTGTCTTATGTCTTGTTTACTTTATATGGGAGATACTTTAACTCATTTTCTTTTGTTTGTACTAGGCAACTCGAGTTTGGAGTATGAAATATGCCAGTTCTTTTCTTCTCTCTGTTAAAGATGGTGGTGCATCTGGTTGCACTTAGTTATCATTTTTTATTTTCTGTTTTATCCTGGTATGGCAGGCAAGGGAAAAGATTACTGGGAAGAGGATAACATACTCGAAGAGATGCCAGCTTGTCGACAAATGTTCAACATTTTCCACCCTTGTGATCCCGTGGCATACAGGTTTCATAGTCGACATTGTTGCTATGTTTTGTCAATTTTTTTTGTTATACAAGCTCATGCCTGCTTCTCTCCTATTTCAGATTAGAACCACTTGTCTGTAAAGAATATCTCAACAAACGCCCCGTCATAATACCCTACCACAGAGGTGGGAAACGACTGCATATTGGTTTTCAGGTAAGGCCTCCATAGTTACATAATTAACGTGTTAAGTTCCTTCTACTATCTGTATTAATGTGCATCCTGTTACTGTTTGGTGCAGGAATTTAAAGAAGAAGTAGCTTTGCGTTCACAGGCTTTTGCGAACAATATAAATTCTGTAAAGGTGTGTTTAATTTTTCTCCCTAGTTGTTTGTGTTACGATACATGTACGTAAGGGTTGTATGTTTAATTGAGACGATAAGATTTTATATCACTCATTAAGAAGTTTGATGTCCTGTAATGTTGCAAAGATAGACACATGAAGAGTTACATCTATGGCTTGCTGCTAATGTCTTATGCTGGTTGGATTACAACTGACCTTAACAAATTCCAGAATAGCTGTTTAAAGCAGAGATCCTCGTATGACCTTACAATATCAATGAATGGCTGGTTAAACTAGAGATCCTTGCTGACTTGATTGCTTGAAATGGAGAACAGTTATTTGTTTTGTTAATTATCAGCTTATTGTTGAAACCATGAACTGAACGACTTGGATTATGCTTCTATAACTTGATACTCTCCATCCAATTATCATGCTGAAAATGTGTCTTCTTCATATTTAGCTTTTTATGACAAGCTTTTTTCCCCCACAAGTGCGATGCTTTGAATTTTTAAATATCATCATATCTGTAGGGGAAATGAGGTTTCCACGTTTTCTTTTTTCGTCCTTATTTGGTTGGTGTGGCATGAACTCATCTGTCATTCAAAGTCATTTACATAAGATTGGTGGATTTGCTCGATTTAGTGTTTAGCCTTATTTTCTATGGTTAGTTTATGGTTTTCGATTAGGTCTCACGATGCCAATGAGTTTTGGATCTTAATGACAATTTTTAATCAGGTAAAGGTGATTACTCTTTGTCAATCAAGATACAACGATGGCGAAGATGGTAATAGAAGCAAGCATTTCTTATTCGTCTGCTTTCTTCATTTTAGATTATAGAAGTTCCTCTTCCTTTTTCTCAGTCACAGAAGCTATCAGCTCTAAATCAAGCTGGAGCCTCCATCTCCCCAAAAAAACAAAAACACACTTTAGCTTCCTATCTTTCTAGGTACTGATGTGGCACTTTTTGCAGAGGAGTCCCAAGAGTACCAGGAGAAAGAAGAGAGGTCGTATGGTTCAATTATGATGGAGAGATTAACTGGAAGTGAAGATGGTCGAATAGATCATGTTTTACAAGTACGTTCATTCGCCATAGACCTTGACACAATTGTGCAATTAACATTTTGTCTTCCCAGCTTCTTGTGCAATTGAAGGCTTAATATTTTGTGTGGGGTCTTTCTTTCTACATGGCTTTTCTTCTTGATTTTTCTACCCTTTCATTGTTTTCACTGTAGCCGTTCTAGTCATTTGGTGTTCATACCCCGATATGTATGCTTCATAGATGCGGACACCACTGGCTTGTATTCATGTGTTCCCTTTAATAGCAATTTACAATGCCAAGTTATCTTCCGTTTATAGTCACACATTGGTTTATGATTTGTTGTTGTATCCTTATATAATTCAGACAATTTTCACCTCATAAGCCAAGTTTTGGGGTTGAGTTAGGCACAACTTCTATTTTCTTAACATGGTATTAGAGGGATAGTTAGGTTCAAGGTTCATTTTCTTAAGATGGTGTTAGCGGAAACACATGTATTCTTGTTTACCCGATGTTGGACCCCCAATGTTATGCTGTCCATGTGTGGGGAGTTTTAAATATCCCACATTGGTTGAGGGTATAGACTGTTGTCTCCTTATGGTGCTGAGCAATTCTCATATTATGAGCTAGCTTTTACGGTCGATTTAGGTCCAAGGTCCATTTTCTATCCATGGGCAGACCCATCCTTATTCTTGATTTACCAAGTTTGGGCTCCCGTGCTATTTTATCTACGCTCTAGAAGCCTGGTGAAAAATTGCTACTTGCCATTTGCTTTTCCCTAGAAAAAAATAAAGAATAACTTCTAATTGCTCATTTGCAGCAGAAAATCTTTCATAAGAAAAAACTAATTGTCGAGTTCCCACATCGGTAGGAATGTATATTATTTGCCTCCTTATATGTTCCTGGGCAATGTTTAGTGGATTTCTAGCTCTGGCTACACAACACTGGAGGAAATTTTATCCAATATTTAATTCATAGTTTAGGTGTAATTTTTTTTTCTACTTGATAGTCCTATTTCATTTGTTCAATTTTAACTTGACCAATCTTATATTTGGTCACAGTTAAGTGGAGAAGGGTAGAATGGCAGACCTATTTCCTCCGAGTTTCGTACCGTGCGCCACTAGCCCTCGGGGATTTTTTGGTTACTGGAAAAAATCAATTCCTAGCCGATTAAAATCCCAACCTCTTCTAGTTTGGTTTTTGGCATAAAATCGTTGACAGATCAATTGAGAATTGAATCTAGATTGCAGCTTAGGATGTTATCTAGACTTCTAGAGGTTTTGGCCAACATTGTAGACGGAGCTATGCAAGCAATTATTTGAAGTTCTATGTTATCTCTTTTTATATTTGGGAAAACTAATTAAGCTTCATAGAATTCTTTTTTCTTTTCTCCTTAATTAACTATTGCCAAAACCAATGAGTACTCACGGCTATCTGTTGGTGTTTAATAGAAGATTGAGCAAAAGCACTGTTGATCTCGAAGATTTTACTGCATAAATCATCGAGTACATCTCTTTTCTTGTTCATCTCTTGGGTTATTCACTCTAGGTATGGAGTACAAGGAGAAGTAGTTTGGACAAGGATTAGGCTGATGAAAGGACCCTCCATCTTCAACCTTGAGGTTGAGGATCTGAATCACTGAGCGAGCTATGTGAGGAAGGGCCACTGTTGACTCCTAAGTCGAAGCAGTTGAGGATGTTAGCAACTCCATTCAGAAAATCAAAATGAACTGTTTAGTACTTTTTCTTTTTTGGTGTAAAGAATGCACTGTAAATGATAGTGACTCCATACTTGATATCATAGAATCCTTGTAAGTTTCTGTAGTGGGGGATTCTTTTACTTTTTTGGGGATGCATTCTGTCACCTTTAGCAGCACAAACTTTGTGCTGTTTTATATTTATAAAATGTTATCATTCTAAAAAAAAAGTCGAAGCAGTTTGGTTGGTGGGGTTTACCATATCGAGGGGGGGGGGGAGGGGAATCCCTGAGGAGAAGAAATTTGGACCCGTCCTCTTCTCTTGCAAACTTAAACGAGCTGATGAGCTTTGTAGAGCTTTCAGAAATCAGACAATTATCTCCTTTACACTTATTAGTTTCGCGAATGAGCTTTGTAGAGCTTTGGGAAATCTGACAGTTATCTCCTTTACACTAATTAGTTTTAGCAGGAGGTGGCTTTGCTGTTTTAAATCCAAAATAAACTTGATGTCTTTCAGAAGTTCTGGGAGTTCACATTCTCCACATGTGAAATAAGGTGGTGAGCATGTCACTGTGACTCGATAAACTGGACATTCCAAGCAGAATTCTCAACATTGAGTAATTATCTGGTTGAAGATACAGAGCAAGTGGTGAATTGTAGAATTGCACAAGTCCCAGTTATGTTAAGGAAGGAGATCTCTATTAGCTAGTTCTCCCCAATGGGTTTGCATGTGCCAAGGTAGGTGAAAAACTGTTTATCCAAGGGGAGTCACACAAGAGAGTGCTGACAGGCTCATTGGCTCAGATAGGGAATGGGTTGAACAGAGTTGTTCTCCATAGTGACTCACAAATGGTGAATGGGTCGAATTGAATTGGTTCTCTACATGTTTACTGTTGCTTGACTCAGCTTTTGTAGAAGCTTTATCACCTAAAAAGGGCAGCCTGGTGCACTAAGCTCCCGCTATGCGCGGGGTCCGGGGAAGGGCCGGACCACAAGGGTCTATTTACGCAGCCTTATCCTGCATTTCTGCAAGAAACTGTTTCCACGGCTTGAACCCGTGACCTCCTGGTCACATGGCAGCAACTTTAAAGACTCCCCTTCAAGCTTTGTCACCTAACTATATTATGCCAAGACTCCCCTTCAAGCATTGAATGGAAAACAAAATATTCTGCTTTATTATCTGTTAATGTTGTGAACTTCAGTTCTACATCCAAGTTGTTGTTCTTTTTGAAATTCACAGGATTGTAAAAATGAACTTAAGTCTTGTAGCCGTTTCCAAATCCACATGACTAATTGAACTTCATTTTGTGTCTGTACATCAGTTTTTTAAATTATAAATATGTTTGTGCATATCATATGGTTCTTCATATGTGTTTCTTTCATTAACAACTGGCAGCGTCCGTGCATGCGTTAATGTATTGTATACTTACCAGTCCCAATTGCCTTTTGTTTTTATCTGTTCTTTCGCAGGATAAAACATTTCGACATGCATACATTTCAACCCTTGGAGCGCACACGTAAGTATCCTTATCAACCTAATAGAGTCAATTAAGGGTGTGTTTGGTATGAAGGAAAATATTTTCTGGAAAATGTTTTCCAATTTTCCCATGTTTGGTTGGCTTAAATATTTTGGAAAACATTTTCCTTATCAATTCATTTTCCTCCAATTGGAGGAAAATGTTTTCCTTATCAAAATAAGAGAAAACATTTTCCAAAGCTCCTTCTCAACCATTCTCACCCTCACCAACCCACCCCACCCCCTCTCCAAAAAATAGTTTTTTTTTAGAAAAATTTTAGTTTTTCCGTTACCATCCACCCTACTACCCCTCCACCCCACCCCGCAAAAAAAAAAAATTTCTTTTACCTTAATTTTTTTTTATAATTTTAAATTTCTGTTTTCTTATTTTTTTGCACCACCCACCCCCACCCCTACCCCCTCCCCCCACCCCACCCACCCCCCACACCCCCCCCCTACCCCCCTCCCCGCACAAAAAAAAATTTACTTTTTTTTTGTAATTTAAATTTTTATTTTTTTCGATTTACTGCCCCCCCCCCCCCCGCTCAGCCCCACCCCCAGCCCCCTCCCCCCAAAAAATTTTAAAATATATTTTTCTGTTTTTAATTTTAATATTTATCATTTAAAGACTCAATATTTTACAAGTTCCAAAATTATGAGTTCAAAAGTTTACGGGTTTAGAAATTATAAATTTACCGATTCGAAAATACGCACTTTTTGCGTTAAAAAGTAAAGCATCACATTAGTTCCTTTAGATTGTGTCAATTTTTAGAGACTTCGGGAAGGGGAGGGGTGGGGAGGTGGGAGGGGAGGGGTAGGAGAGTTGCAAAAAAAATATTTTTCTAAAAAAATTATTTTTTACTCTCTAACCAAACATAGAAAATATTTTCCGGAAAATGTTTTCCACTTACCAACCAAACAAGAGAAAACAAGTGATAAAATCACTCATTTTCCATGAAAACATTTTCTAGGAAAACATTTTCCATGGAAAACATTTTCCTTCGTACCAAACACACCCTAAGTCAATTGCATGTTTCCCCTCAATACTAATTGAAAGTGCTTTTAGAAACCATAAACTTCTCTTTGCACAAATGAAGAAGGGGTTGATGTTCTAAAGTGTTTTAGTGAGAAATAACCTTCTCTATGTTTTCAGTGTCTTCATATTTTAAAACTTGAATAATATCGCAAAATGACTACAGCTCTGGAGGAGTCTGAACTAAGTATTAGAGACAGAAGTGCTTAATGGTTATGGCAGTTCAACCAGTGTCAATTTGCTCCACTACTTAAGGTCCTTACCGTAGGAATTTCCAGTACTTCTTGTTAAGGAACTCTTTCAAATCTTTGCTTGTCATAGTGGACATTTTCTGTAACTCAATATAGTTTTCTTATGCAATAGGAACCGTGATAGACTCGTTAATTAAAGCTCTCAAAGAAAAAAAATATGAATTTCTCTGCTTTGTGGCTGTGCCAATCGAACTTTTTGGAAGCAAAATTTGTCCAGGACGGTTTCATTGTTGGCTGGACTGCATGTTTAAGTCAACCATCCCTGTCAATCATAGAGCTCGGTCGAGCAAAAGTTTGGTCAATTCATCCTAGAAGCTTTTTCTTCCTTGTCATCTTCATTACCTACTGTTCTTGACTAGTTACTCGGATATGGATGCGGGCACCCGACACGGGTGTGGATCTAGAAATCGTATTTTTCATCATTTAGATCTTCGGGAAAAAAAGCATATTTAAATTGGTTTTCCCTTGAATTTGTTTAGTTTGCAAACCTGAAAGTAAGTCATTGCATAACGAAAGTTTAACTTGTGTTCAGACATGAATTTCACTTGGAATAAGAATGAGTTTTCTTAGTGAAAACCATTATTTCACTTAAAATACTCATCAAATTTTCAACTTCAAATTCTCTATTTCAAGTAGATATGGACAAAATTGTAGAACGAACATTGGTTTGCAAATAATATTTGAAAATTACAAATATGCAAATAATGTATTTCCAAACGCCTACTTAATTGAGCAGTTAGCTAATCAGAAAACGTACATTTGAATTTGAAAATGTTGGTTTATGTTTTAGTCAACAATGGCATGCTGAAAATGTTGGTTTAGATTTAGTCAACAATGGCATGCAATTGGAAGAGTTGGTGGAAAGAGTTGGCATGAATGCTAGGAGGAAGCTTCCTCCTTTGATGTCACCAGTGGCGGATCTAGGGGGGCGCAAGGGTGTTCACCCGAACACCCTTCGCCGAAAAATTACACTGTATATATAAGGTAAAATCTATATTTTACTTCTATATATTCAGTTTTGAACACCTTTAACACTATCCACTAGGTACAAATTTTTTTTTTGAACACCCTTCATCAGGGTTCTGGTTCCGCCACTGGATGTCACCCATGACATCAAGAGGAGGTAGTTTGATGTCACCAATGACATCAAGAGTTCCTTACCCCTATAAATAGATGCACTCTTTCATTTGTAGAAACCATCCCAAAAACAATACAATATATTGTTGTGAGTAGAGAGTTAAGAGAGAAATTCTCTTAAGTGTAATTGGGAAATCTCCCATTCCTTTGTAAATAATAGTAAGGCAATTGTTCTCTGGTAGAGTAAATAACTATATGGCTACTCTGACTTTATTGATGGAGCGATGACTTTATTGATGGAGCGACAGGATTCTATAACGATCCAAGGAGGAAGAACAAGCAAAGATGAGTTCCATGAAGTTTGAAATTGATAGATTCAATGGACGCAACAACTTCAACATCCGGAAGATCCAGATGATGGCGTTACTATGGAGGGAAGGTTCAATCCATGCTATTGACAGAAAGTATCCTAAGGATACATCAGCTCCTGACATGGAGAAGATTGAAGGGGATGCATTGAGTGCAATCCAACTATCCCTCGCACCTAACGTGCTTTGTGAAGTTAGTACAGGTACCGAAGAGACGGCCAAACAGTTATGGGAAAATCTAGAAGGGCTATACCAAGACCGATCAGTGACAACAAGGATGTTGTTACAATGGCGTCTTCACACATTTAAGATGGGGTCAGGTACTTCGTTACAAGATCATTTAGATGCGTTCAATAAACTTGTCATGGACTTACAGATTGCAGGAACTAAAAGGGAGCAGGAGACGCTTGCATGTGCTTTGCTATTTTCATTGACTTCAGGATATCGTGATATCGAGAATTCAATGATGTATAGCAAGGAGCCTATCAAGCTTGAGCAAGTGCGACAAGCACTTAACTCTAGTGATGTGCGGAGACACATCGAATGAGACAGAGATGACCAGGCAAGTGGGCTCTTTGTGAGAGGCCGGACTAGCCAATAAGGAAAGAGCAAATCAAAGTACGGATCAAAGTCTCGTGTGAACAAGAAGAATACAGAGTGTTGGGGTTGTGGCAAGAAGGGGCACTTCGAACGAGATTGCCCAATGTCAAAGTCCAAAGAAAAAGCGAGTGCATCTACGGTTGAACAGGTACATGATTTTGATAATGGTTATGTACTAACAACATCGTGTAATAATAGTAATTATGGAAACAAATGGGTGTTAGACTCTGCTTGTACTCTGCATATGACGTTCCGAAAAGACTGGTTTAGCAGCTATGAGAAAAGTGGAGGAACCGTAGTAATGGGCAATAATGCAACTTGTGCAATAGTTGGCATTGGCTCAGTTCGAGTTCGCTGCCATGATGGAGTCGTGAGGACTATTACACAAGTCCGTCATGTTCCTGATCTGAAGAAGAATTTGATCTCTTTGGGTACTCTGGATGAACAAGGCTACAGGTACATGAGCGAAGCAGGAACTATGAAGGTGACTAAAGGTTCTTTAGTCATGCTGAAAGGCAAGCCGGAGACGGCCTTTACACATTGACCGGAAGCACCATTGTTGGCTCTGCAAATGCATCTACAGTGGAGTTATCTAATGATGACAAGGCAAGATTATGGCACATGAGACTTGGTCATATGAGCGCACGTGGACTGGAGATGCTGAGCAATCGTAACCTTTTGGAAGGTGAGAAGATCAGCACACTTGACTTCTGTGAGCACTGTGTTCTAGGGAAGCAGAAGAAGGTCAGCTTCAGCACCGGCACACACAAGACAAGAGGAGTGGTAGACTACATTCATTCAGATTTATGGGGTCCCTCTAAACTTCCATCGAAGGGCGGAAAGAGGTATCTTCTCACTTTTATTGATGATTTCTCACGAAAGGTTTGGGTGTATTTTTTGAAGGCAAAAAGTGATGCTTTTGAAGCATTTAAAGAGTGGAAGGTTTTGGTTGAAAATCAAATGGAGCGGAAAATCAAGTATCTTCGCACAGACAATGGCTTGGAGTTTTGCAATGAAGAGTTTAATGAATTATGCAAGGTTCATGGGATCTCAAGACATAGGACTGTCAGGCATACCCCACAACAGAATGGAGTTGCCGAGAGAATGAACAGAACTCTTCTTGAAAAGGCTCGTTGTATACTCATACAAGCCAAAATGTCCAAAGTATTTTGGGTTGAAGCAGTTCACACTGCTGCTCATATTGTCAATCGATCTCCAGCATCGGCGATTGACTTTAAGACTCCGAATGAGGTATGGTCAGGTGAACCCTCTAACTATTCATACTTACGAGTATTTGGGTGTCCAGCTTATTATCACGTTAATGAAGGAAAGCTTGAACCAAGGGCTAAGAAGGCCATATTCGTAGGGTATGTAGATGGAGTAAAAGGGTACAAACTTTGGTGTTTATCTTTACTCAAATTTATAGTTAGTAGAGACGTCACCTTTGATGAATCCTCTATACTTGATCCTCGTAAAGTTTCCGTGGAGTTTTCAGGAAACAAGAACAACGAGCAGGTGGAGCCTCCGGTGGTGCTTGCCAAGGAAAAGGATCAAGAGACTCAAGTTAAAGATGAGTCGGAAGATGTAGATCTTGAAGAACTTGCTGTCAATGAACCATACACAATTGCGAAGGGGAGGGAGAAGAGGCAGACACGAGAACCGGAACGCCTAATAAATCAAGCAAACTTGATTGCATATGCGTTCGTAGCTGTACAAGAAGAGATTAAGGATCTGGAGCCCTCCTCGTATATTGAAGCAACTTCTTGCAAGGATGCTGCACAATGGCGGTTAGCCATGACGGAAGAGATGGAGTCTCTTCACAAGAATCATACATGGGTCTTAGTGAAAAGACAAAAGGGGAAGAGGACAGTTGGATGCAAGTGGATCTACAGAAAGAAAAAGGGAATTCTTGAAGTGGAAGATGCTAGGTTTAAGGCGAGATTGGTTGCAAAAGGTTTCGGTCAGAAGGAGGGAATTGACTACAATGAAATTTTCTCTCCAGTCGTGAAGCATAGCTCAATTCGCGTTCTACTAGCATTGGTTGCACAATTTGACTTGGAGCTTCAACAACTTGATGTCAAAACTGCTTTCTTACACGGTGATCTAGAAGAGACAATCTATATGGATCGGCCTGAAGGTTTCCTAGCTGAAGGAAAAGAAAATCATGTATGCCAACTAAAGAAGTCTTTGTATGGTTTGAAGCAATCCCCTAGACAGTGGTACAAAAGGTTTGATGCATTCATGATTACACATGAATTCTCAAGGAGTGCATTTGATAGCTGTGTGTATCACAAGAAGATGTCCGGTAACTCAATGATTTATTTATTGTTGTATGTTGATGATATGCTTATTGCTGCTAACAACATTACAGAGATAAATGCTTTGAAGAAGCTATTGAGTAAGGAATTTGACATAAAGGATTTAGGAGCTGCAAAGAAAATCCTTGGTATGGAGATTTCAAGAGAAGACGGTGTTGTACATCTTTCTCAAAGGAGGTATATTGAAAGGATTCTCGAGAGATTCAATATGCATACGTGCAAGCTTGTAAGTACGCCATTAGCTCCTCATTTTAAACTTTCAGAGTTACTAATGCCTCAGTCCGAGGATGAGGTGGAGCATATGTCAAAGATTCCTTATGCCAGTGCAGTTGGTAGCATTATGTATGCTATGGTATGCACACGTCCAGATATTGCTCAATCCGTAAGTGTGGTAAGTAGATACATGTCCAGCCCAGGAAAGAGGCATTGGGAAGCTGTCAAGTGGATATTAAGATATCTCAAAGGAGCTTCTAGTGTTGGTCTGACTTTTCGAAAAAGTGGTGGAGGTATTTCAATTCTTGGTTATGTGGATTCTGACTATGTAGGAGATCTTGACCGAAGAAGGTCCACAACTGGATACATCTTTACCCTCGTTGGCAGTGCCGTTAGTTGGAAGTCGACTCTGCAGTCGATTGTCGCTTTGTCTACGACAGAAGCAGAATACATGGCAGCAGCGGAGGCAGTGAAGGAAGCTATCTGGTTAAAAGGTTTAGTGGCGGAATTAAGTTTGGTTCAGCTGGAATCAACTCTTAGATGTGATAGTCAGAGTGTTATTCATCTAATGAAAAATCAAAGATTTCATGAGCGCACTAAACACATTGATGTCGGATTTCATTTCCTTTGAGATGTTGTTGAAGAGGGAACTATCAAGGTCGTGAAGGTTATCACAGACGATAATGTTGCAGATATGTTGACCAAGATAGTCCCGCTCGCTAAGTTTGCACACTGCAAAGACTTGGCGGGGGTGTGCATCAACTGATGCAACTCCGAAGAGAACAGTTGTTAGGTGGAAGTGGTATGTTCAACCATGGTTTGATTCTTCTTGTTTCTTACAACGGGATTGCCCGGTAAGCTTAGAAGTTTTGGCCAGAGTTGTTCACACGCACACTCAAAACGCAAACCAAGGTAGAGATTGAAAATGTTGGTTTATGTTTTAGTCAACAATGGCATGCTGAAAATGTTGGTTTAGATTTAGTCAACAATGGCATGCAATTGGAAGAGTTGGTGGAAAGAGTTGGCATGAATGCTAGGAGGAAGCTTCCTCCTTTGATGTCACCCATGACATCAAGAGGAGGTAGTTTGATGTCACCAATGACATCAAGAGGAGGTCCTTACCCCTATAAATAGATGCACTCTTTCATTTGTAGAAACCATCCCAAAACAATACAATATATTGTTGTGAGTAGAGAGTTAAAGAGAGAAATTTTCTTAAGTGTAATTGGAAAATCTCCCATTCCTTTGTAAATAATAGAAAAGCAATTGTTCTCTGGTGGACGTAGGATTATTTTGATCCGAACCACGTTAAATCTTGTGTTCTTTCTTTTACGTTTCCGCTAACAGAATTTCTGTGTATAATGAACCCTGACATATTCTAGTAGCATGTATGTGGGCTTTTCTTCTTATTCTCCCTTGTTTGTTGACCATGGAGAATGTGGTCTCATGTTGCCTATCCTGTATGATTTTCTGGCTTCGGATTCCTTAGGTGATTGTTGAAGCTTCTTGAGTCATAACCAATATTTCTTTCGAACAAGCTTGGTATACTTACATTGTTGCCGGCCTCTCAAACATCCTTGGACAACTCTGTTAATAGTCTATGTGAGAAAGCACGGAAGAAAAATATATTATTGATATATTGACATATGTTACAACAAGCCCATATATACACACATAACAAATCCTACTCCTAATATATATTGGATTTGGGTTTCTTTTTCCTCCTATTTACGTTACTATTCTAACACTCTCCCTCAAGCTGGTGCATATAAATCATATGTACCGAGCTTGCTACATATATAGTCAATATGAGTACCAGTGAGGGACTTGGTGAAAATATCTGCAAGCTGACCATTCGACTTCACAAATTTTGTAGCAATATCTCCCGAGAGTATTTTTTCTCTAACAAAGTGACAGTCAATCTCAATGTACTGGATGTGACGCAATATGAAGAGCAGCTTGATTATCACAAACAAGTCCCATCTGACTAATCTCACCAAATTTCAACTCCTTGAGCAACCGTTTGATCCAAATTAACTCACATGTCGCCATAGCCATCGCTTGATATTCTACTTCTGCACTAGATCGAGCAACCACATTCTGTTTCTTGCTCTTCCAGGACACCAAATTTCCTCCTACCAAGACACAATACCAGACGTAGAACGTCTATTAGAAGGTGATCCTGCCCAATCAGCATCTGAGTATCCAACGATCTGCTCATGGCCTCTATCCTCAAACAATAAACCTTTGCTTGAAGCTGATTTTATATACCGAAGAATGCGAACAACTGCATCCCAATGACTATCACACGGTGAATCCATAAACTGACTCACAACACTCACAGAAAAGGAAATGTCAGGTCTTGTCACTGTAAGGTAATTTAATTTACCAACCAACCGTCTATATCTTGTAGTATTGCTAAGAGGCTCCCCCTGTCCTGGCATAAGTTTAGAATTCGGATCTATCGGGGTGTCAACCGGTCTACAACCTGTCATTCCTGTCTCTTCAAGAATATCTAAGGCATACTTTCGTTGTGAGATCACAACACCTGAGCTAGACTGAGCAACCTCAATACCCAGAAAATACTTTAGTTTGCCCAGATCTTTCGTCTAAAAGTGTTGCAAGAGATGTTGTTTTAATTTAGTAATACCATCCCGGTCATTGCCGGTAATAACAATGTCACCAACATAGACCACCAGATAAATACAGAGACTCACGGCAGAATGCCGATAGAATACCGAGTGATCAGCTTCACGCTGAATCATGCCAAATTCTCGGATAACTATGCTGAACTTACCAAACCAGGCTCGAGGAGACTGCTTTAGACCATAAAGTGATTATGGGCGAACGACGGGAATTGAACCCGCGCATGGTGGATTCACAATCCACTGCCTTGATCCACTTGGCTACATCCGCCCCCTCACCTACGTACATTCCGTTTTTACATTATTTAAATTAGAAAACAAAAGACCTCAGCGTACGAGAAGAGGATTCCTCTCGACTTTGGATCTTAGCACCAAAAAAGTCTGTCTGTACAAACGATCTAGGCATGTATTCCGAGTTTCCCTGGGGTTGCTAAGGCGAAATGAGGCTACCCTAGCCCATTGAGTGCTCTACCTCGGGCCATTGACGGTCGCCATTAAAACCCTTCTCATGACTGCCTGAACTTGTCCGAAGTAAGTAGACATCTAATTCCTGTTTCTTCAAGCTTGTCATTCGCGATATTACATCATAGAAACGAGATATGTCATTAGTGTAGAGATTACGAGTCTTTTCCTAAACTAAATAACATGTCTGGAATGGGCGGAACAAGGGCATCAACTTGGAATCAATGGATCACCACAGGATATTACATAACTGAGCATCGACCTACACCCACTGTGTTTTGGCCTTTTCATCACCTTCGCTAGCCTTTTGTTAAATGGTCTTGAACTCCTTAACCTTTACACTACAACTCGACAGATGAAGCCCAATCTAAGTAGTTTGAACCTTCCATTAAAGGTTCTGAGGTAATCATAACACCGGAACTGCCAGAACCCGGTTTTCTAGACCCGAAAGCATCGATTCGCAAAGACATGGTTGGATTATCACTAGATAACAAAAAGAATCAACTAAAAATTTCTCTGAAACAGATGCTGAAAATATTGTGTTTGCCGAAAAAGTACTGTAGCTACCGGAAAAAATTCAAAGTGGTCGGAATCGAACGAAAACAGGATGGGTAGGCTCGGAAAAACACGACGAAAACACTGTCCCAAAGAAATTTTTCGAAATTCAGACCGGAGAGCCCCTCACGCGCCGGCGCGTGGGGCTGACGCGCCGGCGGCGGAAGAGCTCCGGAAGGCGCGTGGGGGCGCGTGGGTACTGTTTTTCCGGTGAACTTTCTGGGGGCTTGGTTGGATTTCTCTTGGGGACCTTTTGGTGGTGTTGGATTTTGCACAACACTGATAATTAGTGACTTTTACGCAATTAGTTACTTAGGTCACCGGAAAATTGCACGGTGACTGAGTTATTTCTTCCCGGATATCGTTGGAATGACACACAACGATTAATTTCTCACAGTAGCTTGATACCATGTGAGAAAGCACGGAAGAAAAATATATTATTGATGTATTGACATATGTTACAATAAGCCCTATTTATATATACACACATAACAAATCCCACTCCTAATATATATTGGATTAGGGTTATTTATTTTCTCCTATTTACATTACTATTCTAACAGTCTCATATTTTCAAATGCCATGTGTAGCATTCTTCTCCATAGATGGGGAGGGTTTTACAGAAAGCTGAATCAAACTTGACCATATAATAAGCTTTTTTAGTTTAGGTTCTGCTGCTTGAAAAGGTTTGGTATAGTCTTTACTCTTTATTTTTTGGATAACGGTGGTGTTCAGGCAATTTATGCATACATCAACTAATCCATCGGGTACCTGCTACCTCCCACCAGCAAAAGTATATCATTATCTACCAAGGGTAGATGGATATGCGGGAATATCACCTAGGGTTATTTGCCTCTACTAGGATTTGAACCCTTCCCTCCTATGGTTCATTTTTACTATGTTGCAGATCCTTTTGTTGGCAAGGCATTATCAGGTCAAAAATGCTTGCTGACCCATAGAATTTTGTTTAATGAATTTTGTCTTTACCGCAGCTTTTGATAGCAAAGATTTTCCTCTTGTTCTATTGTGAATTGATATTTTTCAAATGATTTACATTTTTTTTTCAGGAACTACTGGAGAGATAATGATACAGCTCTTTTTATTCTGAAACACTTGTATCGGGAGATACCAGAGGATTCCTACTCGTCCCGTGAACCTTTGGAGGGGAAGTCAAAAGATAATAGTAATACAGGGGCCTGGTGTGATCAAAGAGAGGAGGCGGACGAGGAACTTCCGTTAACATTTGCAGACAAAGTCACTGTGAAGAGCTTCTCTCAGAAAGCCCGAAAAACTCTGAAGTGGTGAATGATGCTGATCTCCTAACCAATTCTGGATTTGCTTCAACACCAACCGGTAATAGCACAAATTTTTCCACATCAGAGCTCAAACAAGGAGTGTTGAAGGTATACTTACCATGTACTATGCTCAAAGTATCCTCCATTTGCTTGGTGGGATCATTTCTGAACCATGTTCTGGAGAATATGTTACACTGGTTTCAGAATTTGATGTGAACCGAGGCAATTCTCCACATCTGCGATGTCAGACTGATCTCCATCTTAAACGGAAAATGAGGAACATAAGCAAGGTCCTCCAGTGTATACGGTGAAAGGGGATATGCATAGCGACTTGAGCCATTTGCGAATACTTGTTTTTAGATGTAGATTTCTGGCATTGACATGTAAATATATATGGCTCTCAGAAAGTTCTTATGTGCAACTTAATTTATATTTTATTGTCATTTCCTCGTTGGACATTTCCCCAGTTCTTTTTTAAATCCTCCATTATCGTCATCAGAGATGGCTGGAGCATCCATGGGTTCAATCTGTTGTTTTCGGCAGAGAGTAAATATTAAATACTGAACTTATAATTTTAGAAGTGCAATGAGTATAGTGGTAAGATTTTAGAGTCATAAATTTAAATTTCAGACTTGCCCCTGTTTCTTGGTAAAAACGCTTAGTGCATATAAGTTAAATCCAAAATGTAATTGTGTATAAACGGCCAGAGGAGTCCTTTGACTTTGTATGAATTGTATATTTAATTTCTCTTCCTTTTTCTTTTTAAATCCATATATTCTTTTATTTCTCAGAATCTGAAGAACTTTTCTTCAACTTCAGATTAGTCTTCAAAATACTCATGAATGATAAATGATGATAGAAAGCAAAATTTAAATTCTTTAATAGTTTAATGAGAGAAGATGTAAAATGATGATATTAGCCAGGAGAATAAGGAATTTTAGTAGTAGTTTATTTGGTTGGGTACCTGAATTTAACTTTGTTTAATTCCCTACTGTATAATACCTTTTCCCATTTTCCCTTCCCTGTGCCCTAATAAAATGTTAAAACTCCCATCTTATGTTTTGTTATTCTTGTAGTGCACTTTTTTATTATTATTATTATTATTTAGTTTTTGCAATTGCACGTGTGTGTTTAATGACATTTGAATTTAAACCCACTTCATTTGAGTTTGCTCCTCTTTCTTCATAGTAAACTTTCTTGTCTCTGCAGATTTTGTATTTAATGTGGATTTAACTCAGCAATACAGAACTATATATCTCTCTTTGTGCTCTGAATTTTATTTTTCAACTCAGTTGATTTCTAGTGTTTATATATAAGTAAACTTATAATTTATTCAATTCCAGAGTTCCAAACGACAGAGCATTATGTAGCGTGCAAAAAGTATTGCCTTTGTTTTGTTGTATACTTCTCAAGCAACCAACTTCTCTAAAATCGTACCGTGTATTATAAATCACTACTGTTCCTAATAAAATGTTTTAAACAAACCTGATTTGCAATCATTACTGCTTCATTATTATTTGTATTTGATGTAAACAATAGTAACTATACTTATATTTTTGGCATATTTTCTTCATAAAAAGGTAAACAAATTAAGTAGTAGTATATGTTATTCTCTAGTCCGGAATTTATTCAAGAAAAATTACTAGAACGTAAAACTTATTTACATAAAGCAAATTTTGAACCCACTTTGTCACTGCATTATAATCGCGGGAATTCAAAAGCGAATATCCAGTTTACACAGTCAAGGGCGAAGGCACACTTTGGTAAGGGTGCTCAACTGACCACCCTTTGTAAGAAAATTACATTGTTTATATAGTTAAAATATTAGATTTTAGAGGTACACAACATGTATTGAACACCCTTTGTCAGATTATCCTTTTACTTATTTCAAATTTGAAAACTCTTAATAAAATTCCTAGCTTCGCCACTGTACACAGTAGCTAGTTGGTATGTTGGATTTTAACTTTATCGCTCATATGATTGAATAGTAATAATATACAAAATTAAAAGGTCTTAAAAGTCACAATTAGAGAAAATGACCAGGACATAGGTTATTGAGTACTTGTAAAATATTTTGAAACTGAACTGACATGCAGCTCTTATGAACATATGATGTTTGATCTGATTGGATGAAAAAGGTAATTGAAGAGCTAAGATGAATTAGTACTTCACAAGTACTAAACACAACTTCCTGTCTTCTTCACTTTACTCTCTCAAAAGGGTAACAACAAAATTTTGATAGTATTATGCACATTTGATAATTCAAGATGGTTCTGTTGAATAGGATTTCTGATGCTTTAGAAGAGATTGACTCCAAGAAATGTGGCCTACGAAAAGCATTTTTAACATTGTTGTTAGAATGGAAAGATTTTGAACAACACTTGGATTTGAGCCAAACATGTTTTCAAGAATGTTTTGCCGAGCTCGAATCAAGGGAGAAGCATCTGTGTTCTATTCAAGAATCAATAACTGAAAGCTCAAAAGAACTTGAATTAATAAGAGAATCACTAAACAGGAAGTGCAAACAAGTTGAGGATAAAGAAACCGAGATTTTAGAATATGTTGAAGACTTGAAACTAAGAGAGGCCAAATTCAGTGTCGTTCAAGAGGAGGCTATCAAGCAACTTCATCTCAGAGAGGAGAAACTGGACGAGAAAGAGAATTTGATTCGAGGTATTTTTGCCAAAGTGAGATATGAGCAACAAAAATTTGAGAATGTGATTGAGAAAAGGCTTAAGGAGATTCATATCAAAGAAGAGAAGTTGAAGCAACAAGATAATGTAGGCTGCAGTGAACAGAAACCAAAAGGAATTGACTTGACCAAAACTATCAAAAGAGAGAGAGTAACAATTGAGTTCAATGTAGGATGCAGCAGGCCTTATTGTTCTGAGAATCCCTTGAAAAAGTCTAAGGCAGAAAAACCATCTGAATACAGTAAAGAGGAGCAAAATCTTAACCAAAGTATACACGAGAGAGACATCATGTCGCGCAAGCAAATAAGTTGTTCTGATAGGAATGTTGACTCAGGTTCAAAATCGGACACAGACAACGATAAGGATGTCATAAGTCTAGAAGTATATTGTCCTCGCGCAGAATTTCATGATTTTGATAAGGATAAAGAAGAAGGAAATTTTGCTGTAGACCAGATTTGGGCATGTTATGACAATTTAGATGGTATGCCTAGACTTTATGCCCAAGTAAAAAAGGTATTTACTGCTACATTTAAGTTACAAATGGTCTGGTTAGAGGCTGTTGATTTAACAAATCATGACTTACAGGTTATAAGTTGTGGTAGATTTAGAATTGGAAGTTCTCTCGACGTTTCGAATCGTTATATATTCTCTCATCAAGTGAAATGCAAAAGAGAAATGCAGGATTATTATCTGATATATCCTATGAAAGGAGAGACTTGGGCTGTTTACAGAGACTGTCGACAGTTTAAATATGAGATTGTGGAGGTATTGTCTGGTTTTGTTGATGATGTTGGTGTAAAGGTACATTATCTGGAAAAAGTGAGTGGATTTATGAGCATTTTTAAAAGGAAAAATTGTGGAACTAAATCATTTGTGATACCAGCAAATGAATTATACAGATTTTCTCACAAAGTTCCTTCCTTTAAATTGACACAAAATATAAGAGAATGTTTGATGGATGAATATTTTGAACTTGATCCTGCTTCTCTACCTAATTATCAAGATAATGCATGTAACAAAATTAAGGTTGAATCTGAGGAAGTCGATGATGTCTCTACCTCCAAATAACAAGGAAATGGAAGACCTAATTATGAGGTAACAGTTTTCATTAGAAATACCAGTTCTTGAAATTATTCATATTATGCATGTTACCATGACAAAATTTAGTTCCATATTCAGTAATGCTAGATGTTGAGCCGAGGGTCGATTGGAAACAGTCTCTCTGTCCTTTCGGGTAGGGGTAAGGCCTGTGTACGTATTACTCTCCCCAGACCCCACTTTGTAGGACTATATTGGGTAGTTGTTGTTGTTGTTATTGAGTAATGCTAGATTGGGTAGTTGTTGTTCATTAGAAATACCAGTTCTTGAAATTATTCATATTATGCATGTTACCATGACAAAATTTAGTTCCATATTCAGTAATGCTAGATGTTGAGCCGAGGGTCGGTTGGAAACAGTCTCTCTGTCGTTTCGGGTAGGGGTAAGGCCTGTGTACGTATTAGTCTCCCCAGACCCCACTTTGTAGGACTATATTGGATAGTTGTTGTTGTTGTTATTGAGTAATGCTAGATGTATGACATTAAAATGAGAGATTTGAATTCGACGAACTCCAGTGCAACTTATTTTGTAGTGTAAGCAGTGGCGGTGCTATATTGAAGCAAGCGGTATCAAGTGACACCCTTTCGCCCGAAAATTATACTATTTTGCTAGATAACTTTTTTTATTTTATGTATATTTATTATATGTTGACTCCAACTTGACTTTTCAAACGTATCTAATTATTTATTGAATTATTGACTCAATAGCTTTCTTCCTATATTGTATGCAGATTACTAAAGGAGATTGGCATATTGGGAAAACTGAAGCTCTACAACTTGGATGCTAACACAAAATTGCTTACCTTTTAAGTGTGAAGAATGATTACATATTATATTTAATTTAACTCCTACATTACATATATGAGGAGTTCCAGTTGGACTTGACTAAGCATATGGTCTCATGTCAATTAATACAAAATTTATGTAAAAAATACTTTAAATTATAACCATAATACATATTTCACAACTATAAACTTGACGTGCTATAAGAGAGAAATTAAGTAGGCATAGTTCTTGAAAAAAAAAGTAATATTTAGAGGTAAGTTGAAATATCATATTTGGAATTTGAAATTATGTTTGGATATGCATTTCAAAAAATGTTGCAGTTTTGTGAGTGATGGGAAAAGTTATTTTGAAAAAGTGATTTTTAAAAAACCATATGCAAAAAATTTCCAAAAACTTGCAAAATTTCATGGACAAACACATTTTAATTTTTTTTTTTCTTTCCGATTTGTCTTATGGTTCAGTTGCTTTGAACGGTCTCTTTTTATGGGGGGGGGGGGGGGAACATGTATGTTTATATACTTACCGTGAATTATAAATAGGCGAAATGCATATTTTACCCATCCAACTTACGACCAAATCCCTTACGCATATGTTGATCACGGGTTTCATTTTACGCACCAAACTTTTCAAAAGTGTGTCAATTACACACTATTTTTTACCAGCCTTTGGGACGTGTGAAACACGATTAATGAGGCGCGTGAATTGCTATTTTCTGCCTCAACTGACTAATTAAAACGGATATTTACTAAAGATGGACCCATTTTCTTAACCCTAACACCCAATTCTTCATCTCCCTCTTATTAAAAGCCACCATTTTCATCATCTTCATCTTTAAAGATGGCAAACAATTTTCTGATAAATTCAATCTCATCTTCACCTTTCACATCTAATATTTAGAAGCCGGTTATATTTGGTCAATTAAAGTGCAATACATTATGATTCTTCCAAAATAAACCCTAACTATTCGTCCCATCCATCTAAATCAGAAGGGTTGAACAACCTTAAATGCGAATACTAAATTGAAAAACTGAAGAAGAAACAACAATTAGCAGATTTGTGCTCGTCAGATTAGCTTCATAGGTTAGGGATGAAGAACAAGATTTTGAAACTGGGTTTCTGCTTGTTAATCTAGTTGCATAAGTATTTTTAAGTAATCGGGTCGGATTAGCTATTTTAATTAAAGAAACGTTGGTTTTTTAATTTAAAAAAGTGCGTGTAAACAACGCATTGAATATTAAAGATGCGGGTCAAAAGTATTGTGTAATTGACACACTTTTGAAAGGTTTGATGTGTAAAATTAAATCTGTGATGAACAGGTGTGTAATAGGGATTTGGTCGTAAGTTAGATGGGTAAAATATGTGTAAATAGTCAATATTTGTATTTCTTCATGAACTAATGAAGTATAAAGAAAGCTATATCTCAACTCTATTGATTCAAAGTAGCGTATAGATGTATTTTTTTATATTGCTACTTGACTGGAATGAAGAACAAAACTGATGTGGACAAAATTTAGTCCCTTATTATTGGTCTAAACGGTAAAATAGCAACGTATCCCTCTGGTCCATAATAAGTGTCTCTTTTACTTTTAGCACGCCCATTAAGAAAATACTAAATTCTATACAAAATTACCTAGTATGACTAAACTACCCTTATTAAATATTGGGCACATGATTATAATGACATTTATTGCTCTTCTACACATAAGGGTAAAAGAGTAAAAATAAATTGAATTTTTTCTTGATTACCTAATTAGACACTTATTTTGAACCAAAATAAAAAAATAAAAGAGACACTTATTATGGATCGGAGGGAGTACTGTTTGTAGCTATAAGAGTACTATAAATGTTAAAGTTGCCTTAATTCCCATTACTGATTAACTCATATATACCTAGAGAACTAGAACCGTCATGCTCTTTAGCACAAGATTTGAACTTTCTTGTGTCCATCATTTCATCCTCAAGGCATCTTAAATGTGAATTATATTCGATGAATATAATTTCTATCTAATAAGTGAACTAGACAAAATGAAATTATGTTCGCTTTCTAGGTCGTGCAACAATTCATATTATTTAGTGTCGCTAAGATCGATATAGTAACATAGTATTTTCCTGTAGGGATAAGGTTTCCCGAGGTTTAAAAAATTGAAAATAAGCTCTTCACATGAACTTTACTATCATGTTTAGGAGAGAAACATGATAGTAATTTTCCCTTTCATTATTCAATACAGTGGATAAAATCAAGATTTAGAATATCTCAGGGACAATACCTTAAACAATTATTTTACAACCTGAGGCTTTTCTACTTGATGCATCTCTGAAAGTTAGTCATCTATTCAATCATTGTGAATTTTGATGCTGATGCTTGAAGAGATTTGTGAGTATCCATTTAATAAATATTGGCAACTTATGTAGAGAAACACTATGAAATAAGTGGTATATGTCGACTCTTATTATTTTCTTCTAGCTTGGATAGAACCTCATCCCAGTTTGGAAAATTCATTCAGCCTCTCTTGATCCATTGTCAACTGCAACATTATAATACATTCTGATGCATGTGATTTGTGAATACATATTCTCAATCACTATTTACAACCTTCCTTGATCCATCGTTAACTGCAACATTATAAAAACTTTAATTCCTATTAATATATGTTCTCAATCACAAATTTATAATATTTCGGTCACTCAATGTGTTGCTTCTCCATAAGAAATGCATTTTCCAACATGCATGCATGCATGCATTCACATGTAATATGATGAAGTCTGAACTGTATGTATGCATGTTTAATGTAAAACCAACATGTCTTAGAACTACAATCAATAGATATCAAGTGAGCAATCTCTCAATGCCTTAGATTGTTAGATACACACTCGATAAGTAATGCATTTTGGAGGAAGTTGATCCTTGGATAATTTGAGTATATTTCATAAGTTAAAAGTCTACAGTGGAGGCAACTACAATCATCTTATAACTGCATGCAGTTCTTCTTATTGTTTTTTTTGTGTTGTTTCTTAGTTAAAGCTATGTGCTATTAGTTTTAACTTTCATTTAAAGATTTGTTGAACTATATTGAGGAAGTTTTCTCAGTCATTAAAAAATAAAAAATAAAGTTGCAACTGCCTTCTTGAAGAAGATTAATTTAAAAATAGATCTCTTCTTCAAATAAAAAGCTGCAAAAACTATGCCAATGTTTGCACAAAAGCATATGGTATTGAGGAATAATATAAAAGAGATAGAGTTGGCAATCAACGTGGAAACTCAAATTTAATTTAGCAGGCTATAGATTCTTGCTTCATAAATATTGTTGCTTGTTTCGAACTTCTATATCCATGCAATAAAGGCCTATAATATTTTTGTGATGCTAAGTTTCGAGTATAGACATATAGTTATTATTTTCTTTCTAGTCTCTCGATGTGGTATGATTATAATACTCTTTAACATATGATGAGTACTATTGTAAAGTTTTATGGTAAGCTCTACTCTATGTCAAATGGCAGAAGAATTCTCACCCTTGCTCAGAAGTGTGAATGTACCCAAAATCAAAATCAATCACCGCACCTTTCCCAAAAGCACCCTGCCAAAAAAAGAAATAAATTTAATCGTCGTCACGTTTTATATGGCACACCTCATTATTTGTTATATTAAAATCATATTGGATACATATCCAACACCAATTTTTCAAGCTTTCTGAAGTTCAATCATCTCATACTATGTCAACAATGTTTAAAGGAACCAACTTTGTTGATTATTAACCTTGACAGTGTCCACTTTCATGAATGTAACGACCCGATCAGTCGTTTTAAGAGCATTAGCCGCTATCATTTATTTATTGCTCCCTCTATCTTATTTCGTGGTTACTTGATTAGCCGGGGTACTTGGAGCCGGATCGGGGGAGTTTTGGAGTGGAATGGGATACATAGCCCCTAAGTTTGAAGTTTAAGTTGTAAGAGTTGACCGTAGGTTGACTTGTGTGAAGATGCCTCCAGAATAAATATTCATCAATTTCAATAGCTCTGTATGGTAATTTAGGTCTTAGGAGCATGTTTCAATGTTGATTTGGAAATCCGTAGGCCATTTCAGCGTGAATTGGCAAAGATTGGAAATGGATGGAATTTTGGGAGGTTTGATCGAAAGTGGACTTTTTGATATCAGGGTCGGATTTCGATTTTGGAAGTTGGAGTAGGTCAGTAATGTCGAATGTAACTTGTGTCCAAAATTTAAGGTCAAACGTACTTGATTTGGTAAGTTTCGACATCGTATGTGGAAGTTAGAAGTTTATAAGTTCTTTAAGCTTGAATTGGGGTGTGATTCATGATGTTTAAGTTGTTTGATGAACTAGAGGCTTGGCTATGTTCGTGTAATATTTTAGGACTTTTTGGTATAATTGGTTGAGGTTGCGGGGGCCTCGGGGGTGATTCAGACCATGTTCGGCGCATTTCAGAAAATTAGGATTGTTGAAATCTGGTACTTCTGGTATCGTTCTACGCGTTCGCTAAGGTGCTCCCGCATTCGCATAGAGGATTTGAATTTTGCCATTCGCATTCGCGAAGGGGTACCTAGGAGGCAGGTGAGTAATACTCTTCGCATTTGCGAATGAGCCCACACATTTGCGATGAAGAGTGGCAGACTTGGGTGGACCTCACACTTGGCCTACGCGTGCGCGAGTGAGGATCCGCATTCATGGAGGCCTAGGTATCGGTGGTCATCGCATTCGCGAGAGGGCAATCACATTCGCATAAGGGGAATATTGAACCTGAAGCATTTGTGCTTCGCGAATGCGACGAAAATTCCGTGTTCGCGAAGAAGAAATAACTCGACAGCAGTTGTAATTTTCAAAATCGTGTGTTTGAGCTCAAATGATAGTGAATTATATTTAGTACATGTTTTATGCCTTGCAGGAAGTGATCTTGAGTTCAAAAGTTAATTTGGAGCTAAATCGAGCAATCTGGAGCTTTGAAGTCTGAGTAAATGCCTAATACATTAAGTCGCGATCGTGTATGGAGGTCGTGTACCAAGTCTGGATGTTAAAAGAGGATGAAATAATTTTACTCTGAGAAAATTACACTGTCGTGCCGCATGGCATGGCGCATCAGTGTAAAATAAGTGGCTTGACAAGAAAATGAAAACCTGGCGACAAACTTCGCAAGCGCTTCGCATAGTGTAGCACGGCATGCGCCGCGCCTTTGGAATTCTCCTGCAGTCTGTCAGAATCAGCTCTCTGAACTTCCCCACAAGCACACCGCATGGTATGTCGCATCGTGCAGCGCGCCTGTACAAATTTATAGAGCCAAGTCCTATTTCGCACACGAAAGGGTGTTTCTTCTAGGCGAGACCCTACTTGGTTTAAATTCATATAAAAATGCTCTTTTGAGCACTTTTGACACAACTGAGACCTAGGGAGACTATTCTCGGAAAGGAGAAGACATTTTTGTCAATTTTCGGAGGAGATTATCATCGAATTCTTCATTCCTTTATCTTTACTTTGTAAATTAATTATGCAAATTATTTGGGAAATTGTTACTATAACTATGAGTAGCTAAACTCATAATATAGGATTTTGATGGAACCTGTTGAAGGATGATTCCTCGTTATGTTAATATAGATTTGTCATAGTATTATCTCTATTTGTTCAACTATATGTTTATTGTTGTTGATTGAAGGGCCCTCAATTAGTTGTTCCTATTTATTGTGTGTTACTCGGGAGAGAGTGCATATTTAGGTAGTTGTTGAACATCATCACTCCTAACATATATAAGGGATCAATACGACGGGTTTAAATGTGAAATTAGGGATAACGAAATCTTAGGTGTGATCTAAGTGAGGTGTACTTAAAGTTGGCTAGCATAATTCGGGAGAATATGTCTAGTATATTATTCTAATTACTTGGGAGAGAGTTACGACAGTCAGAGTGCTCATGATCAATAGAGAAGACTTAGACCAATTTATAGCAAATATAGCGGAAAAGATTCCGATAACAGGGGAAATCAGAACCTTAGATTATTCTCATTCTTGCTTACAAACCATTAGTAGTTAGTTATTAACTATTGCATTTTCATTACGTAATATTTAGTTAGTAAATATCCAACTTATTATTTAAATATCTTCGAAGATTGAATACATGAATTTTTGTAAGTCCATTAGTTGTGGTTGATAGGATAAATCCCTGTGGGACTCGACTCGGACTTGTTAATCGAAACATATTTGCAGTGACCGCTTAGCTCTTTTTATAAGACATAGTTGGGCGTGATCAATTCTTGACTCATTTTCGATTAATTTTTACTTATTTATCATTAATTTCTTCATTTAAATTAAAGATTAGGGTTGAGAAATTTGGGGGGGGGGAAGGTGTAAAGTTCTTAAACCTAATTCTTGAGTTTTGAAAGGACAAATGAGGTAGGATTTGGATAATTCTTGTATGGTTGGACTTGATATCAAATGGGTGTTCAATTTTTGTAATTTTAATAAAATTTTGAGACGCGGGTTCGGCTTGACTTTTTGGAGCGATTTTCCAATTCTTTGGTAAATTTATAATAATATATTAGTTTCTTAAAGATATATTTATAGTATGTAAATTATTTTTGGCTAGATTTGAGTCGTTCGGAGTTGGGGAGTCGAGGGAAAGGCATTCTTATTGATCATTGAGCAAGGTTTGAGGCAAGTGACTTATAACATTGTGTGAGGGAATCCCTTAGGATTGGTACTGTTGAACAATTTATGATACGTGACTGCCGTGTACATGAGGAGACGAGTGCATACACGGGCTAAATGTTGAAATTCTAGTTTTTGCTAAGTAGTTTCCTTTTTTCTTAATTTAGTTATTTTAGCACATGTGGTCATCATGTTTAGCGTCATTTTATATGCCTCATGTCTTATCTCTTATTCAAAAATTGTGCTACATGCTTAGTTCAATTACCTGCTTTCTTGATTCCATATTCTTCATTTAACTGTGTGATTCTTGATCCGAAATTGCTATCCTTGGAATATCATTGCAGGTTGTTACGTTTTGGTTTCTGTGATTATTGTTGGGATGATTATTTTGTTGTGGCACGTTGTTTCTATCGTGTTGTTTTTTATTATGTCATGATGTTCTGCTGTGCGGATTGTTATTGTAACAAAAGTTTTTTTGCCGTGTGGATTATCTAATGTGGCACGAGATTTTTGCCATGCAAATTGTTATTGGGACACAAGGTTTCTACCGTGCAGATTGTTTATTGTGGAAAGAGATTTTGTCGTACAGATTTTTTATTATGGCACGAGGTTTATGACGTGCGAATTGTTATTGTGGCACGAGATTATTGCCGTGTGGTTGTTGTTTCCTCTAGTTGTTGTATTGTTTGTTTTTATTGTTGTTCCTTAACTTGTAAGATTCTTGCTTTCTTATATGTTGTATTTGTCTTCTTTGATTCCCGTATTTCCTGCCATTCTATTGTATCATTTTAATCTTTTGCCTTATTTGTTATATTCCAGTAGGGTCATAATTTGAGCTCGTCACTACTCTATCATGGTTAGGCTTGGCATTTACTGGGTACCGTTATAGTGTACTTTTACTACGCTTTTGCATAACTTTTTTGTGCAGATCCAGGTATTTCCTACCAGAACGGATATCCGTGAGCTAGCCCGTACATTGAGACTTCAAGGTATATCTGCCAGCGTCCGCAGACCTTATAGTCCCCCTCTATCTTTATTCTATTGTTTCCCGTATCCTCATTATACTCTAATGTATAGAGATATTTAGTACATCTCTTTAGAGCTTGTGACTTATATCTACCAGGTTTTTGAGAGTCGTTTGTACTTTGAGTTACAGATTTTATTTATTACAGCCGTCTTTGTTTTGAGTTTAGATTATATTTTATTTGTTCTGCATATTTATTAGGCTTACCTAGTGTCAGAGACTAGGTGCCATCATGACATCTTACAGAGAGAAATTTGGATCGTGACAAGTTGGTATCAGATCTCTAAGTCCGTAGGTGTTATGAGTCACAAGAAGGTTTAGTAGAGTCTCGCGGATCGGTACAAATACGTATGTAGTTATCTTCGGGAGGCTATGGAACTGTTAGAAAAGATTTCACTTCCTTGATTCTTTGTCGTGTGAAATTGTTAGCTTCGGGATTCTAAACTTATGTCTTTCTATTCTCTCACAAATGGTAAGGACAGGCTCGCGCATCAGATGACCAGACACTCGCGCCCCCTACTAGAGCCGCGAGAGGATGGGGGCACAGTAGAGGCCAAGGAAGTACAGGTGGTGCAGCCTAGGGACATCGACTACCACATTGGCCTTGCCCTGGTGATAAAGAATGGTAATATCATAATCCTTTAACAACTCTAACCATCTCCTCTTACGCATATTCAAGTCCTTCTGCTTAAGCAAGTGCTGCAAACTTCGATGGTCAGTACAGATCTCACAAGGCACCCCGTACAAATAATGACGCCAGATCTTCAAGGCATGAACAATAACAGCTAACTCAAGATCGTGGATAAGGTAGTTCTTTTCATGCACCTACAACTGCCTGGACGCGTAGGCATACCGTCCTGCATCAACACCTCTCCAAGTCCAACTTGTGAGGCATCACATTAAACTGTATAAGACCCCAAACTCGTAGGCAACATCAAGATTGGGGCTGAAGTCAAAGTTGTCTTGAGCTTTTGGAAGCCCGCCTCACACTCATCTGTCCACTAAAATGGGGCACCTTTTTTGGGTCAATCTAGTCATAGGGGCCGCAATCGACGAAGACCCCTCTACAAAGCGAAGGTAATAACCTGCCAAGCTAAAGAAACTGCGAATCTCTGTATCTGATGAGGGCCTGGTCCAACTCTGTACAACCTCCACCTTCTTTGGATCTACTCGAATGCCCTTACTCGATACTACGTGGCCTAGGAATGCCACAGAACTCAACTAGAACTCACATTTTGAGAACTTTGCATATAATTCCTTCTCTCTCAAAGTCTGAAGCACTGTCCTCAAGTGCTGCTCATGATATGTCCGACTCCGGGAATATACCAGAATATCATCAATAAAAACGATAACGAATGAGTCAAAATATATCCTGAATAAAAGCTGTCGGGGCACTAGTCAGCCCAAATGACATAACAAGGAACTCGTAATGACCATACCGAGTCCTGAAGGCAGTCTTCAAGATATCTGGCTCCTGAATCTTCAACTGATGGTAACCTGAGCGCAAATCAATCTTGGAAAATACCTGAGTACCCTGAAGCTGGTCAAACTGATCATTAATACGAGTTAATGATGACGGTTCTTCATTGTAACTTTGTTCAACTGGCGATAATCAATGCACATATGCATAGAACCATCATTCTTCTTTACAAACAAGACAGGAGCACCCCTCGGCAAAACACTGAGCCTAATGAAACCCTTACCCATCAATTCCTACAATTATTCCTTCAACTCCTTCAACTCAGGAGGAGCCATACGATACGCAGGAATGGAAATGGGCTGAGTGCCCGGCAACAGATCGATGCCAAAATCGATATCTCTATCGGGCGCCATGCTTGGAAGATCAGCTGGAAATATATCGGGGAAATCCCTTACCATTGGGACTGAATCAACAGAAGGGATATCAATACTAACATATCTCACATAAGCTAAATACGCGGCGCACCCCTTCTCAACCATTCGTTGAGCTTTAAGGAAAGAGATAACTCTACTAGGAGTATGATCTAAAGTACCACTCCACTAAATACGTGGAACACCTAGCATAGCCAGCGTCAAGGTCTTGGCGTGACAATCAAGAATAACATGATGGGGTGACAATTAGTCCATGTCCAAAATAATATTAAAATCAACCATAACGGGTAATAATAGATCCGCCCTGGTCTCAAAACCACGAATAGCAACAAACACGACCACTAAATGCGGTCCACAATAAGAGAATCTCCCATAGGAGTAGAAACATAAACAGGGGCACTCAAAGAATCCCGAGGCACACCCAAATACTAAGCAAAATAAGAAGACAGATATGAATAAGTAGAGCATAGATCGAATAGAACTGATGCCTCTCTGTGACAAACTAGAATAATACCTGTGATGACGGAATCGGAGGCAACCGCCTCAGTGCGAGCAGGAATACAATTATATATGGCCCGACCCCTCTCACGAGGGCAACCTCTATCTCCCCGGCCTCCACCTCTGGCTGGCTGGGCAGGTGGGGCAGTAGTGGGAGCTGGAACCATAGCCTGAGAACTCTGAGGACCCCGTTGCGGCTGAGCAGTCTGTGAAGATACACCCCTACCAAGTCTGGGGCAGTCCCTAACCCTGTGACGTGTATCACCACACTCGAAACAAGCTCTGGGAGGATGTGGTGGTTATGACTGGCTGAGGCTAGGCCTGCTGAACTTACCTCTAGAAGTACCCCGTGCAGGAGGCGCGCTAGAAACTGGATATGCATAATAAGGCTCCTAAGGTGCAGGCAGAGCTGGAGTACTGCCGACTGCTGGCAAAGCTGAATGTACACTGCGACCAGAATAACCCCTACCATAATGACCTGCTGATGGGGTACGGGCACCAGAGCAGTGACCCGACTCGAAAGACCTCTTGGCCTTCCTCTCCCCTCGCTCCCTGGCGAGCATACCCTCAATCCTCCTGGCAATGCTCACTACTTACAGGTAAGGAATATGCATCTCCAGCTCTCGAGCCATGCTAGACCTGATAGGCGAAATAAGGCCCTCGATGAATCTGCGGACTCTCTCCCAAACTGTGGCAACCAAAACCATTGCATGTCTAGCCAACCTGGTATAACGGATGGCATACTCTGAAACCGTTATAGCACCTTGGCGCAAGTGCTCAAACTCCACGCCCCATGAATCCCTGAGCCTCTAGGGAACAAACTCTCTCATAAACATGTCAGAGAACTAGGTCCAAGTCAGGAAAGCAGACTCGACTGGACTGTCCAACTCGTAAGTATTCCACCGATCATAGGCGGCTCCTCAAAGCTGAAAGACGGTGAAAGAGACCCCACTCCATTATGCCCATAGTGCAAAGGATACAATAACACTCCTCCAATAATCCCAAGGCGTCATCCGATGCTAGGCCACTAAACACTGGGGGATCATATTTCTTGAACCTCTCTAGTCTACGCTGCTCGTCCTTGGAAACAGCTGACCCATCCCCGGGCTGTACTAGTGCTACAGGCGGTACAGGAATAACCTCTGGGACTTGCTCCATCTGCACTCTCCACTCAAGAGTACGGGCTGTGGGAGTCTGGGCCCCTCCTCCGGCCTGGGATGTGGCTGCAACGAAGGGAAGCAACCCCTCCTGAGCCAAAGCGGTGTACGTACTCATGAACTGTGCCAAAGTATCCTGAACGGCTGGGGTAGTAGTAGTGGTAGGCGTGTCGGGTGCCTGGACTCTGGCTGGATCTGCTGATGGTGTATCGGCGGCTGCTCGCGCAGGTACTCTCGCTGCACCACGTGCGCGTCCTCGACCTCTACCCCGACCCCAGCCTTTGATAGCGGCAGCAGGGGGCGCGGGTATCTGGTCATCTCGTGTAGTACGTGTCCTCACCATATGTGAGAGAATAGAAGACATAAGCTTAAAATTGATGTCAAAATATCGCATGACTAGGAATTTAAAAGAAATCAAAATTTTTCCTAAACAATTATATAGCCTCTCGTAGATAAATATAGACGTCTTCGTACCGATTAGCGAGACTCTAATAAACTGGCATGTGTTCCGTGACTCCTATGAACCTAGATCTCTGATACCAACTTGTCAATAATAGGCACAAATCCCAAAATTACCAAAACTCGAGCCCCAGACCCTTTTCTCGAAACTAAAAAATTTTCACATCAATAGATAAAAGTTCTCAAATCCGACCTCACATGGTCCTTCAAATCCCAATTCAAAGTCTAATTTCCCATGCCCTAGTTCTTCAAATTTTAGGCTTAGTTTCTATGAATTTCTAGGTGGATTTCACAATATAATCGAATTTTAAGACCAAAATTCTTACCTTAAATCGTTTCTCCTTGAATCCTTCTTTAATTATCTTCAAAAATCTCCAAAAATGAGCAGCTATGGGTGAAAATAGACTCATATTCACGAATAAGATGACTTTAAAAACATTATGTCTAGGCAAAAATTTCTTCTATGCGATCGCGGGGAAACCTTCACGATCGCGAAGCACAAAACTCAACTCCCGGAATTAACCCTATGTGAATGCAACAGATCCCTTGAGAACGCAATGCACTGTCAAATTATACTATGCGATTGTGGACCATACTCCGCGTTCGCGATGAACAAATTTTTAATCAATACTTCAGCTCCACTTTACTCTATGCGAACGCGACCAGGCCCACACGTTCGCGATCAACGATTTTACCCAGCTATGCGATCGCATCCCTACTTGTGCGAACGCGAAGAACAATTTAACTGCTCCCTCCAAGGCTTCTATGCGATCGCGAGAGAGCCAACGCGATCGCGATGAACAAAAATCCAGCAACAAAAACCTGCAATTTTTTCTCAAGTTCTCAAACACATGAAATTGATCCGCTTAACCTCCCGAAACACACCCGAGGCCCTCGGGACGTCAACCAAACCTACCAGCATAACCCATAACATCATTCAAACTTGTTCCAATCATCAAAACACCTCTAACAATATCAAATTACTCAAAACTCATCAAATTCAAGCCTAAGTTTCCAAAAAACTTCCAAAAACACTTTCGGTTAAAAACCCGACCAAACAACATCCAAACGACCTGAAATTTTGCATACACATCCCAAATTATATAACGAAGCTACTGCAACTCTCGAAATTCTATTTTGACTCCCGGATCAACATATCAACTGCCAATTAGAAATCGCCAAAATCTCAACTTCGCCAATTCAAACCAAATTAACTCCGGACCTTCAAAACCAATTCCGATCATGCTCCTAAGCCATATATCACCCAACGAAGCTAACCAAATCATAAAAAATTCGATCTGAGCTCATATACAAAGAAGTCAACTCTTGGTCAAACCTTTCAAATTCAAAGCTTTCAACTGAAACTATTCTTTCAAATTCATTTCGATTTTCCTGAAACCAAAACCAACGATCTACATCAGTCATATACATTACACGGGGCAAGTCGTGCCCGAGAACTCGCGATCAAAGTGCAAAAGCTTAAAACGACTAGTCAGATCGTTACACCTTGAAGGCTCTTCTAAAGTTGATATGGTTTAAACATAACTAAGATAATTTTTTGCCCATTCACCTCGTCCCCGAGAATTGAAATAAGACTTAAAAGGCCCATCATAAAAGAAAAATTTAGTTTATTACTTATCCATTTCAATTTGTCTGAATAAGTTTAAACTTCATACTGGGCTAAAAAAACGTAATTGTTGGTATGCATTTGAGTTTAGATTCTTCAAATTTTTAAAATAAATTTATATTTTGAAAAGTTAATATAAAAATACCGTATAAATGAATATATTTAATAGTTTAATTTTTTTTTGAAAAGAATTAGAAATTTGCACAACAAAGAAGTGATATTTTTCTCAATTAGTTATGGATGCGATAACAACAATCTTTAAACTCGGGGAACCAAATCATACCTTTGAGCAACAACAATTGAAGACACCTCAGCATTGGAAGCCCCAAATGCCAAATCCACTTTTGGCGGACCATTCAATCTTGTGAAGACACTCAATAGTAAGTCTGCTTTCTTGTTTTCATCGACATCAAACTTTTCTTCACTTTCCCCATCCCCTTCAAATCTACCCCATTACCCACCTCGTCTTTTCATACCCATTCTCTCCTTCTTCCATTTCTAGCTCCGCCTCTCTCTTTCTCTCTCTCAAAGTAAATAGGTACTGATTAAGCTAATTACAGCTTTAAAATTGCATTTTTTTCTTCATTTATTGGTTTGCATTGTGTTATTCTTTGTGGGTGTTGAATTAATGTTGAAAAGATTTTTTTGTTGTTGTTTGCTCCTTTCAGTTCTTGGAAGGAATACAAGAATTAGATTACATTGATCCGGAAAATGGACTCTGCAGCCCTGACTAGCGTTTGTGGAAAATCTGCTCTTCGCTCCACTCCGGTAAGTTCATTCATATTACTATGTGTAATGTTTGTTAATCGCCTGGTCCATTTCCATTTTATATAACACAACTCTTTGGTTCCATTCTAGAAAGATTGAAACCTTTTTTTTTTCATTATGCATTTTTGGAATCTCTTCAATTTAACATTCTGCTTCACCATTAAGCATATAGGGAATTGACATGAGATGTTGAATACCACTAGATACTAAAAACACCTTTGGTATTTAATATTGAATTTAAGTTTTGTACACTGACGGCCCAACTGACTTTTACACTATGAGCTATGTTGCACGGACTCTCCAAAATGTAGCTGCACCCGTGTTGGATCCTTAAAAAATGCACTACTTTTGGAGGATCCGACACATATCCGGCCACATTTTCGTGCAATTTAACTGTTATAGCAGGTTATCACTCTATTTTCCAGGTTACCATATTAGATTTGATACGAAGAGTTACCTATTGTTGTTGGTCATTTTAATACACCGTTGATGCAAAGAACTTAACCTCCTTAATAATAAGTACATATTTTAAAGGTGCTTCTTTTTTCTTAAACTATATGAACCATCATTATATAAAAAGAGAGGCATGTCCGTAGGAAGTATTTGCTTTTCACATTGTTTTGATTCTTTTACGTCAACACATTTGTTCTCTTTCTCTCAACATGTACTAGTTCTTGCCCACACTCTCAAGTTGAGAGTCACAGAGAGGGAATGCTGTGGTGCATTTTGGCGGGTCGTTTCTAACTGAGTTGAAATATATGCTGCTTTTCTGCTCCTTTCTGGTCTGCCAGTAATGATCTTGATGCTATAAATAACCTTAAACTTTGGATACTTTCAAATTCTTGTCATGGTATTCACTAAGCTATGTAATCTTTGGGTGCCATGTTAATTGTAGGGTTTATTTCTGGGGAGAACGAATGGTATTAGGAGCTCGCAGTGTAGCTTTATGGCAGGAAACAAGATAAACTTTCCGCGGCAGAGAGCTCAAGCCTATAGAGTTAGTACTAAATCTAGCAAACGTGGCGGTGCTCTTGCTGCAACATGTCGCGCCGAGAAGATTCTGGTGGCAAATCGAGGAGAGATTGCTGTTCGTGTGATTCGAACTGCCCATGAGATGGGAATTCCTTGTGTTGCTGTTTATTCGACCATAGACAAAGATGCCTTACATGTGAAGCTAGCTGATGAATCTGTTTGCATTGGTGAAGCACCAAGCAATCAATCGTAAGTTATCACAAACTTGCTGTTCTTATTGGACAAAACGAAGTTAAATTCCTTGTATTTTGTTTTCTTCAGTTGATATTCGTTTCATAGTTTTCATCTCCAAGAATTATGACATTTACATCCCCATTTACCATGTACAGGTATTTAGTGATCCCAAATGTCTTATCTGCTGCTATCAGTCGTGGATGTACAATGTTACATCCTGGATATGGTTTCCTTGCTGAGAATGCAGTTTTTGTTGAGATGTGCAGAGAACATGGAATCAACTTTATTGGGCCAAATGTAAGTTCTTACACATATGCCATTATCTTATTGCCTATATTGAACCTGTAGGCATCAGTAGGCAATCCACATTATTCAGTAGGAAATGCAGAAACATCATTTGAAAGATTTTGTCTTAAAATTGCAGCCAGACAGTATAAGAGTCATGGGTGACAAATCCACTGCCAGAGATACAATGAAGAATGCTGGTGTTCCAACTGTGCCAGGAAGTGATGGACTATTACAGGTATCACTGTGTTAGTCTTTTGAGTCATTTACTGTCACTTGAATATACACATGCACATATGCAATTTTATATTTGTTTGTATCTCCATTACTGTTTCATCGTTACTTATCAATAACTGGATAATCCCCATTGTAGAGCACTGAAGAAGGTGTAAGGCTTGCTGAGGAGATTGGTTACCCCGTGATGATTAAGGTAACTTTTTCAAAACTGAAGTAGCTTTTCACATCACATGCTCGGTGCTGTGAAATATCTACTTATTGTTGTCTTATATTTCCCTCTTACTTTAGTGACTATATCAGTACACGCAAAACAACAACAACAACAACAACAACCCAGTATATTCCCACAAGGTGGGGTTTGGGGAGGGTAATATGTAGACAGGCCTTACCTCTACCCGAGAGGGCAGAGAGGCTGTTTCCAATCGACCCTCGGCGCATGGAAAAAAGGCAAACAAAAACAAAAAACAAAAACCGCATTAGTTACTCCAACATACACCTCATAAAAATTATCTAAACATAAGATGCATATGTACCATAAAGAAACAGGCATGCAATGATATCAAAACAGTAACTACCAGAAATGACTACCAAAAGAGAATACTTGTCTTCAAATATTTTATGCATTTGGAGATTGATTAGCTTGTTGGGTCTGTTTTTGTTAGACTTATCTTTTCAAACACTTTTCTGCATTAAAAGACCAATTGTCTTGTTTGTTCTATACTCGTCAGCCTTGCCTCATAGTTTTGCTGCTTTTAGCCACTGAAGTAGTGTATGTCATGAAACTTCATTTCTTGCATTCTACTTCTAGTGGATGTTATTGTGCTAACAATGAGAACTGTTCATTCAACACTTCATTAATTGGACTTGGTGGAGTAAACTGTTCTTAAATAATAAGTTTGAATAGAGGATCAAGTTATCAACTTGACAGGTCTAGAACACTTAGTCGAGCAATTTCACTTCGCTTTCCCGCTAATCATTGCCATGTTACCTTCTGAATAGTAAGAGGTCTAGTATGGGGAATGGCCTCAAAGTTAGTCATATTCATGCTAACCCACCAATAGGCTAAGATGTGTTTGAAGTACAGTTAGTGTTTTGTGGTCTGAATTGGGAGTGAGAAGCCCAGAGTGACTTGATTGCTAGTTGAGAGAAAGAAGCTTAATCACAGTAGGGCTGCTTATCGGGCGGATTGGGCGGTTATTTACTCTTAACAGTTTGGCTTATTGGTTATCGAGTTTTAAATGTATTAATCCGCTAGCCACCGGATAAGATATTGGGCCGATTGGTATCGGTTTAGCTATTATCGGGTGGATATCGGGCGGTTATCGATTTAGTTTCTCAGTTGATTGAAACTTAACATACTTCAATATAGTGTTGGGGAGTACATCCCCGAGACAACAATATAGTCAACATTTCTCATTAGGCGCGGAACAGCAAGTTTTGAAAAAAAGAAAGAAAAAGGTGCAGATTAGGGCTTAAAATATTAGGGCTTCAACCTTCAAACAACAGAGCACCCAAATCCACCCAGCCCAGGTAAGCTTCTCTTCTTCTTTCTCCTCTCTTTCGTTCTTCCTTTTCCTTCTTCTCTTCTTCTTTCTATTTTTTTGCTCTGTTTTTTGTCGAGCAACAATGCAAAATAGAGAGTCTGTCTGTTGCTGTGTTTTTTTCATTTTCTTTTCTTCTGATCTTCTCTTCTTCTTTCTATTCTTTTTACTCTGTGTTTTGTCGAGCAACAGTGCAGCAAAAAAAGGATAGGGAATCTGTTTATGCTCTGTTTTTTTCCCTGGTCTTCTCTTTTTTTTTTGTTGCTCTGTTTTTTATTGAGCAGCAGTACAACACCTTGTTTTTGCGGAGGCAGAGGCAGAGAACTTCAAAACTTCAAACCTGAAATTTCCTCCTTTATCAGTTATAGAGTAGAATTAATTGCATATTGTGAATTGATATATTTATTAATATATTATTGTTATTGAGTTTTTAGTTATATATATATATAATATTTTATTTTTTTTGTATAAATTGTCGCTTCACATCAAAAAGGCGAGCGATTCGCTGCGCACCTCTCGCCTCAGTGAAGCGGGCCCTCGTCGCTATTTGTCGTCGCACGCTATCCAAAACACAGTCATACATATATATCAACTAAATTACACCATGAGGCCATATTACTAGATCAAATACTGGATATCAAATACTTCTTTTATCTTCTCATACTACATTCAAGTGGATGGTAAGGGACTGAGAAGTGCACAACAGAATACATCAATAGTATCATTATTTAAACAGATTTTTACTGTTTAAGTAGACGACAAACTGTTGAAAACAAAAACCCACTTGGTTAAGATTGAACTTAACCAATTCGATAATCCAGCTGTGAAGTCCGCTACCATGTCCTCTATCAAGATGATATGCTGGCGGCCTTCCATCGAGGAATACTGTTTTGTTGTCTCATAAACAAATAAATACTTAGTACTCATACAAGTCTGCATGTGATTCTCTTTACTCTCTGTTGCTTAATGTATTGTGCAATGAAGTATTTTGCCTGCGCCTTGAGCAGTGGCACTGTGAACTATATATGGTGATGTTGACAATCAGTTCTTTTTGAGCCATAATAGTAGTCAACATTGCTAGCAATGCTAACAAGAAGCTGGTTGCCATCCTGCAAAACATTCAAATTATTAAGCAGTTGTTGGTTCGTGCTTATATTGCTTTTTATTTATTCATGTATTACTATTGTTTATTATGAAACCTCCCACGCTGGTAATAAATAATTGAATTTCTTCTAAAGTTTAGAGAGCAGCAGTAAACGAGTTCAATAATCAACAACAACAATAACAACCCAGTATAATCCCACATAGTGGGGTCTGGGAGGGTAGTGCGTAGACCTTACCCCTACCTTGGGGTAGAGAGGTTGTTTCCAAATAGAAACCCGACATCATTCCCTCCAAGAACTTCCCACCTTGCTCTTGGGGAGACTCAAACTCACAAGTGGAGGTTGTTTACCATCAGAGCAACCCCTCATGTCTTATATATATACTCCCTCCGTTTCAATTTATGTGAACCCATTTGACTGGACACGGAGTTTAAGAAAAAAGAGAAGACTTTTGATTTTGTGGTGTAAAATGAGGCACCTTTATTTTGTGTGGCTATAAATCATTGCATAAAGGTAAATTGTTTCCAAATAAGGAAAGTGGTCATTCTTTTTGGCACGGACTAAAAAGGAAATAGGTTCACATAAATTGAAACGGAGGAAGTATATATATTCTCACCGAATAGGGGCTGGATGGTCGAAATGGAGGCTTGCGTCGGGAGTCTTGTGTAGTAAGAAAGTGCCACAGTATCTCAAGGGGAAGTTTTATAGAGCGGTGGTTAGACCAGCTATGCTGTACGGGGCGGAGTGCTGGCAGTGAAGAACTCCCATATCCAGAGAATGAAGGTGGCGGAGATGAGGATGCTCAGGTGGATGTGTGGGCACACCAGGTTGGATAGGGTCAAGAATGAAGTTATTCGGGAAATGGTAGAGGTAGCCCCAATGGATGAGAAACTACGAGAAACGAGACTCAGGTGGTTCGGACATGTGCGAAGGAGAAGCCCCGATGCACCGGTGAGGAGTTGCGAGGGGCTATCGGTAGTTGGCGCGAGTCGTGACAGAGGGAGGCCCAAGAGGTATTGGGAGGAGGTGATTAGGCGGGACATGACTATTATGCGGATTTCCGAGGACATGGCTCTTGATTGGAAAGTCTGGAGGTCAGTTGTAGGTTAGAGGCTCCTATTATTCCGCGGGATAGGGATGGGTCGAGGGGTGGGGGGAGAGTTCCCGATAGGTTAATATCTCTGTGAGTACTCCTAGAATTACTAATGTCTTTTGTTCATGTTGCTTTGTTTGCTTTGCCCTCTAATATGTCAGTTTTCTTTTGTGGTTTATTCTGGAGTCACTAATGCTCTTTCTTTTTGTTTTGTTTTTGTTCTTTTTTTTCCTTTTCTCGATCTTTCGCCGAGGGTCGATTGGAAACAACCTCTCTGCCCTATCGGGTAGGGGTAAGGCCTGCGTACATATTACCCTCCCAGACCCACCTTGTGGGACTATACTGGGTAGTTGTTGTTGTATATATATATATATATATATTCTTAACGGGTTAACGGTTTATCCGTTAAGAAAATTGAATAATCCGCTCTCAAACCGATAAGCCGCTAATAAAACAATTTCAATCCGGTCCCTGTCCGTTAACCCGATACCAATAAGCCATTAAGCTTCGGTTTTGACTCGGTTTTGAACACCCCTAGATCACAGGTTAGCCATAGGGCGATGAATTTATTATATGGCCTTGTTCACACCTCCCGTAACCAGAGGGAGAAGGTAGAAAATTTATGCAATTAGGTTGTGATTGGAAAGAAAATGTAGTACGAGCGAGAGAAAATGTACTACAAACAGACTTTTGTGAGTCTGACTCTGTTATCATTGGAAAAATGTGAGCATCCAATCCAAAATCTTAAGGCAGTGATTGGGATAGCCCAAGACTTTTATCAACCCATTTGGATGCCCCATATATAGCCGATATGAAAGATGTTTCGAACATAACTAATTGGGCAAACTTTTATATACTTAATTTTAAAGGTATATGCATAGAAAGAGGCCAAGTAAACTACACTCTTGAGAGGAACAATTTTCATATCTTGACACAAGGACGCCTCCATTTACTTTGCTCTTTTTGACAAGTTTACTGGACTGCTTCACAATTGGATGTTATATTCAAATCCAGGATTTTTTTAGTATGAAAGTTTACATAGTTGAATATCAGTACTGTGGTACAATGACATAAATCTGTTGCCATATCTGGCTGTTATCAGCGTACTTTGATTTAGTATTGCAATGCTTAATTTTGGTCAAGAACAACTTATTAAAAAACAATGTTATGTTCAAGAATATAATAAAGGGAAACAAATGAAAGGTCATTTGATGCATAATTAAGGAAGCTATTGGATCGGAATGAAGTGACATGAATTGTTGAGTTCCTAGAAGAGTTATCGCTGAACTTGTGAAGCCTTTATTGTTTTGAAGGCAACAGCTGGTGGTGGTGGACGTGGAATGCGTCTTGCTAAAGAACCTGATGAGTTTGTAAAATTATTACAGGTACTTCTCTTTGCATCATATGTCGATCTTTAAGTTTCAAAAACATAGTAGGTGAAGGTTAGTCTTTTGCTTTTGACTTCTAAGTGTACCAAGACTTCTTTAGACTTTGGTGATTCATCCAGTGATTTTGGAATTCTTACATAGATGAAAATTGTAATCCCTATTCCTTGTTGTCAGCGAAATTGATGCGGCTGTTGCATAGCCAATTTTGCCTCTTCCTACACTTTCTATGTTCAGATATTACTATCATTACTACATGAGCATTTGATACTATCTTGTATCAGCCGTGCATCCTGAACTTTCATATTATGTCTATGCATGTGACTGGAAACTCTTTCTACATAAGCTGTGATCTGCATAACATTTTTCTTCTATGATAGTTTCTAATCTTCCTTTTCTATGAATCATACATAATATAGCATACTCACAAACCCTATCATGAAGCATAATTGATTTTAAGCCAGAGTTCTGAGTTTTATCTTATACTTGGTCTTTCTTCACTTTCAGCAAGCTAAAAGTGAAGCAGCTGCTGCATTTGGAAATGATGGCGTTTATCTGGAGAAGTACGTCCAAAATCCTAGGCACATTGAATTTCAGGTATTGTTACGCCTTACTTCATTAACGAAAAGAATTTTCTAACTAAGGAGAGAAAGAATTTGATGCCATAGAGATGGAATTTTTACGTGAGTTCTTGGGAAGAACTGATATACCTATATTTAAAATAAATAAACCCCTGTGTTGGAAAGAAATGGAATACATGTATCGAGTTACTGACAACTCATAGATGTTGGACATGACGCCTTAAAACTGCTCATGAACTGTTATCTCAGGCTTTATACACATATAAAGGTCTGAGTTATGGATCTTCCAACACTGGGACTTGGGACTTGAAGTTCTGATATATATTTGAAAAAAAATCTTGGACAAAAAAACACCTTGCTATTGGTGTAACCATCACGAACAACTACTGCAATACACACATGCACGCTATATATGTTTGAAACATAACATTTAAAATTTGCCATCTAGTGGTGAATTTTCGTGCAATGAGATGCACAATCAGGCCACTACCGGTGTCTTTTTGTATCTAATTTTAGTGGTAGGTGCTATCATGATGACATTTGGCAATTGTTTACTATTGATGAATCTTACTGATACTTTTGATAAGGGAATCTTACTGGTACTTAAGGTAATGAAGGAACATATACAAGAGTTGTGCATGAAAATATTCTTGTTTTAAAGCTTTATCATGTTCCTTGGGAACAGAAGGAAAAGGGTCTATGTCATTAACAATCTATTGGGACGTCTCCTGGTTTTGTGTATTGATATTGGGGAATATTTCACATTAGAACAACTGGGCTCCCTATGTTTCAATTTATAGCCCATATTTCAATGTACAATCAACTAGCCCAAAAATAATAGGTTAAGATTCAACATCAACTCCAATAGGTTCTCAAAATTAGTATGTAATTTTTAGAAAAGATTCCTTAAACTTTTAAATTGATTTTCGAATCATGACTCAAATGTTAGTTCAATAAACCAAATTCATTTGGATGGTGAAAATTAGATTTTTAACAAGCTTAAATATGTGGGTTTAAATTTCGAATTTGATTTTGCGAGAAATTTGGAGCGTATGGTATTTAGACTTGTTAAAAATAGTATAAGGAGGTTGTATATAAAATTTGAAGTCATTTAATGGAGATTTGGACTAGTTTTGAACAAGAATTGCAACTGAAAACAGTGGAAGAAGTTCGTCTACAGATCCTTGTATAAAGGAGTATAGAGTACAGATCCTTGTATAAAGGAGTATAGAGTGTATAAGATGCGTTTCTACACTCATATACATTATACAAGATACAAAAAACTGACTTCATCTTCTTTCTTGCGTCTTTTCTGAAATTTAACTCAAATCTTGCTCAAATGCATCAAATCACTTCAAATTTAAATTTTGAACTCCTTTTGATATTTTCAATCAATTGGAACAACATCCAATCCAAACAACTAACAAATTAAAAAAAACTCATTTTCAAAAGCAAAACTTTGTATGGTTTGTGAGAACACATATTTAACTCCATAGCTTTTAGAAGCAATGGTGGTAAGAACCCAAAATTTGAATTTGCTAGTGCTTTCAAAATATGTACAATGTTGGCTAGATGGGGTAAAACTTAAAAACATGGGCCATTTTTGTTATCGTGTGAAGTCATGTGTATTTTCTTTAATTCTAAGAGCTCCAGGAGCAAATCGGTTTGTGGAAGAGGGAACAAACAAACTTGTTCTGGTTCTTGATCCCTTTCTACTCCTCTTCCTTTACTTTCGGCTTGCCTGAGATCCTTGTTCTGTTTTATCTGTAATTCAACTTGCAGATTTGAGTTTTCTGTATAGTGAATTTGGTGAGTAACTTGGTTGCATCTTTTGCCCTTAGCATTCACATGTGTGATAAATGTTAAATAGGTCACCATTAGAAAGTGCACTTTCTTTCTAGAGTATCATCTTTAATCAATCTCATGCAGAAAATTATGTTATCATGGTTTAGTGCTTGAATGCATTGTCTGCTTATAGGTGGTACTCATTGTTAGTTTTACCATATGAACATTGTATTATGCAGTTAATACTCTTTTAAAAATATATGATTTTATATATGCTGATTCACAGCTTCATGCTATATGCAGGTTTTGGCGGACAAGTATGGTAATGTTGTACACTTTGGAGAGCGGGATTGCAGTATTCAAGTAGGTCTAATGTTATAGAAATATCTATTTTTATGTCTTTGACATATATTGTGATTTTGCATGATCAGAAGTTCTTCCATATTGTAAATTCTGTTGCACTGACGATGTGTCATTTTGTTGTCATACATGGTTGGTTGAATGGTCAGACAATTCATAATTTTTTTAATTTTTGGGAATTCATTACAATGTTAAGCTTTCTTCTTAAGTATTTTTGTTGGTCAAGTGGAATAAAAGCGTCCACCTACAAACTGAGCGCCTTTGAAATGTCTTCTTTTTTCAGAGAAGGAACCAGAAGTTGCTGGAGGAAGCACCTTCCCCTGCATTAACACCAGAACTAAGGAACGCCATGGGTGACGCAGCTGTTGCGGCAGCAGCATCCATAGGTTACATTGGTGTTGGTACCGTGGAGTTCCTATTGGATGAGAGAGGGTCCTTTTACTTCATGGAAATGAACACTCGTATTCAGGTGAAAGAAGCTCTGTTCAGGATTTAGGCTTTGCAGATAGTTTCAAGTTCAATGACTGTTAATCTGTCTTTTTCTTTTAATATTATTTTAGCAAACAATGTAATATGTCAATTTGCTGAATATCTAGGTAGAGCATCCAGTGACGGAAATGATATCCTCTGTTGATCTGATAGAGGAACAGATCCGTGTGGCTATGGGAGAAAAGCTCCGATACAAGCAGGTAACAGAGAACAGTCAATTTTTCTTGAAATTGATTTCTGTTTAGGAAATGAATTACTATCAAAAGAAAAAGATCAAAAAATCGCCTTTGGACTTGCACATTATCAAAATGAGCATTCAAAATTCTGTATTGCTTGAAGCAAGTGATTCCACCATTTGATGATTGAATTGTTATTAAATCGGGTGTACGAAAGTAACTTTGCAATGTATAAAAGGGTCCTTTTTATTGCCTTATACTTTATAACGTTGATAAAAAAATGGAGAAGAAATGATAAATGTTTTCTTTTAGAGGTGATATCTTTAAGAGTGCCAAAAACAGAATTAAGATTAATTCTATCCTTTTGTTTTCTTGTTTACAGGAGGATATTGTGCTTAGAGGACATTCAATTGAATGCCGTATAAATGCAGAAGATGCTTTCAAAAATTTCAGACCCGGCCCAGGTATTATTGAAGTTTCTGTCTAGAATAATATTTGCATTTATGACATGTCTAATGACCTTCAATGTAAACTTTCTTCAATTATTTATTTGCACAATTGCAAGTTAAAGTTGAATCATACTTCATTCTGATACCGATCAGTCTACTCTATGCAAGCAAATCACTTTACATTTTAAGTATGGCGTACATTACATTAAATGATTAAAAGAATCCTTAGATGTTTTGGAAATATTGATCACTGTATGTGAATGCAGCCAGAGATAAATCCGCTGATGCGATAGCAATATAGACATAATTAATGTCCTCTCTATTAAATTTCTGTTAGTGTAGAGGCTCTAGGTAGTTGGATGACTTCCTGAATTTGGTTACGAGTGTTCCTTACCCGTTATGGTGGACTTTACCCCGATTTAGCCATTTCAAGAAAAGGTGCTGTTAAATTCTTGTATTCTTGAAATTTTCGTTGAGAACTGTCTGCATTAGAGCGGTGCTTATGAAAATAACATTTATAACTTTTATGGCTGTATAATGCACTTTGATGAATATGCTCTTTATGTTTTACTTGGTGGAAGCCAGATACCGAAGCAGAATAAACGTTACTTTTGCATTTAACCTGATATGTCTGGAAACTGAAGCTTGTTTTCTTCATTAATAGGGAGAATCACTGCATATTTGCCAGCTGGAGGTCCATTTGTGCGTATGGATAGCCACGTTTATCCTGACTATGTGGTTCCACCTAGCTATGATTCCCTGCTAGGAAAGGTGGATTTCTTTTTTTTTTTTCCATCCCATTTTCCAATGACCCTCTATTGCATTGTTTTTGGGACATTTCCTGTGCAACAGTGGGGAGGTCACCGATATCCTCTTAAATCGCCGATGTTAATGCTTTTCCCATTCCAACTGTCCAAGTACAATTGTCACAAAGTTAAGCAGAGACCATAGAAGTTGGGACACATTTCTTTTTCTTAGACCACAAAATGAAGGTCTAAAACTAGAAGCAAATTGGTAGAATAGAAAATTTTATGCAAATATGTGTTTTTCATGTTAGATTTATCACCAAATAAATTTTTGGCTTAGAAAATATGCAAATTCAAAGTGGCTGGTATGTCTCTTATAAGACAGAATAGATGGACTTTCAGAGGCTACAGATTTTGTTATTTTGGTGACTAGTATATATACCCCACTTGTGGGGAACTACTGGGTTTGTTGTTGTTGTTGTTATTGGTGGTGGTGGTGGTGACTAGCATATGTAAACATAAACCAGTATTCAGAAATGCCTAACAGGTCATGTAACTAATATACCTTCCTTTGTGGAGGGTGCAAAGCGGGCATGATTTCTCGTATTAATGATCTTTATTTGAAGTTAAAACACAACTCTCAAAAGCTGATTTATCTTTATTGCAGCTTGTTCTACTATTTTCTTTCTATTAATTAACGTATCTTTTTCCTAAAAAATTTTAAAAAATTGCAGCTCATCGTATGGGCTCCAACACGCGAGAGGGCTATTGAACGCATGAAAAGAGCACTTAATGACACCATAATTACTGGTAAGACCAAACTTCTACGGTTTTCCAGAATTTTATAAGTTGTTATTTGAACCGGAAAGAAGAGTTGGTAATTTAAGTTGCCATGGGAGTTTTAAAATCCACACAGCACTCCAAATTGGAATTTTCCCATTTGCCTTAGTTTAATACGCAAAGGGGTTGTTTGGCACGCAGACTAAATTATCCCGGGATTATAGTCCTGGGATTATAATCCCTAGAATAATTTATCCCACCTGAGAGGTGTGGATAGAATAATACCAAGTTTGATGGTATAAGGTGGGATAAAATGGGACAAAGTTTATACTATGTTTGGTTGACGGTATAAATTTATCCAACGGTATAGATTTAGTACCACACTTTATCCCACGTTATCTTACCTTATCAGCGTACCAAACGACTCCAAGGGTATGAAGATGAACAGTATGTGGTATCAATGAAAAACCGGTGGATGGGAACTTAAAATAATTACTCTATCATGAACCTTACATGGTCAAGTTCAAGTATTTTGTGGTTGTCCGCACACCAGCTCATTTCTGTCTCTATGAAACCTTCATAATTTAGATCCTCATCACCTGTCGTTTATTTCGTCCTTTTGCTTTGTGGTCAATTTTCTTTTGATTCATGTTCTCTCAAAAGTCGACTAATAGGTGCTACAGGCAAGGCTTTGGTATTTCTATAGGATGTTAATACCGCTATATTGCATGTAGCGGGCTGAATTTGTTTACAGAAATCTCATTTACCTTGTGATATATGTATATCTGTTGTGTCTAAATTTTGCATTTGCTTTTTAACAGGAGTTCCTACCACAATAGAATATCATAAGCTCATCCTTGATATCGAGGTAGGTGGACTACCATGCTTTTCATGTATGTTTACTTGGGAGATCTTGAAAAACTAAATTTGTTTGTGTCTGTTGCTTAACAGGACTTTAAGAATGGAAAAGTAGATACCGCTTTTATTCCAAAGCATGAAGAAGAATTAGCTCCGGTGAGTAGTGGAACTGACATCTTCAAGTCTTTAACCTACAACATAACCATTGTCATCGTCCTTGTTAACTGCTATTGCTTACTTGCAACTTGTAATGTACAAACACGAAACGATTAGATAAAAAATCAGTTAGAAATTTGGTAGAGGCTCTTGTAACCCTAAATCCTAATGCTAAAAAAGAGCAACTTATCTTTATCTCTTTTAGAGTGAGAAAAATAATCTCATTTTGCTGATCCTTATATATATAAAAGTTTTTTTGAAGAATACTTGATAGTCAAACTTTAAAAACTACCTGAGATTTTGGTCTAAGGTAAAGAATTGGATAGGTCAGCACATCCTAGATAGCAATTCTATGTTTATGTGTTATGCATTTGCTTATTTCTGTATTTCCCCCTTGCTATCATTGCCAATATGGGCAACTATATACTCAAATTATTCTTGAAAGCAACATTGAAGCTGTAAAGTTTCATTATTTTGCTAGTATAAGTTGATATTTTAACTTTGTAATTGCAGCCCCAGCAAATGGTTCCAGCAGCTACCAAGGAGATTGTCAATGCTAGTGCTTAAATCTTCCTCTTCTTTTTTGTTTTTTTTTTCCTTTGATATTTTTCCTTTACCCTTGTCGTCGAATAGAGAAAGCAGATTGCTCCCATTTGGATTTTGAGGTGACTGCAGTTCTGGACATAACATTCATCTCTTTGATCTTAGCTTGAATGTATTTTTAGATATACTAGGCTGAATGAAATTCTTTTTTTGCTATATGTTGCTCAATCGAATGTGTTAAATGTAGGAAGTGCTTTACCTTTCGTAGTCGATTTATTAGATGCGAATCTTTTCTTATAAATACCCTTTGGGGTACGGAATGCAGTAAACTCTTCGTCTTTTGGTGCCATACATATTTGGTTATAGCCCGACGAACTGTCCACAAATGACATTGCCTCGTACCCAGTAGTAGCATCGATCATCTATCCTGGAATGGGAAGCAGGAACTCATCTTTTGGACACGCATTGTTAAGATCCCTAAAGTCAATGCACACTCGAATCTGGCCATTTTTCTTCCATACATGGACAATACTTGAAACCCATGTTGGGTACGTAACTTCATGAATAAAGCCACCTTCGATGAGTTTGATATCTTCTGTTTCAATCAAGGGAACCAAGTCTGGCCTAAAACGCCTTTGAGTTGTTTAACAGGACGAGCACCATTTTGACCATAAGGTGATGGACTGCTACTCTCGGGTCTAGGCCATGCATATCTCTAAAACTCCAAGCAAATACATCCCCGAACTCTTTGAGTAATTCAATATAAGTGCTCTCTTCGTCATCTTCAAGTGGGTCTTAGTTCTTTGTCGGTGCCAAGGTTAACTTCTTTTAAGGCATCAACTGCCGTCTTCACTCCTTCCTCAAGTTCAGGTGGAGTATCTTTCGCATCTTCATCATCTTGAGGATCTCTATCATTGAAGGATATGTGGTAACACGGCAAAATATTCTCCAATTGTGCATTATCTTCCATCGAAGATGAAATGCCATTATTGATTTGTACAATAACATGATACGAAAAACCTACACTTTCTTCGTGTTCATCACGTTCCTTTGTAGACCACAATATATGGCTTTACCTTCAATAATTCTTTATATAAAATCACACATTTTGTTTGTTGCCTCATTCTAGAAGGAACCAAACTTTGGAAATCCTTAGAGATCTCCTGGATTTTGGGTGAAGCGGGTGTTCTTATGCTTTGAAAATTTCTCTAGAGCTTGTTCCCCTTCTTTAGTGAACCCAATCTATCAAACACGGAGGTCCTCACATGTGATCTTCCAAGTCGATCAAAGACAAAAGGCTTGTTAGAAGCGACTGATTCATGTTCTAGAGTGATATAGTTGTTGCTCGCCCTTCTTATTGAAATGCGCACTGGTGACGATTGCTTGTATCCCAAACCTTCACGTGGTTGCCTCATTGCAGCTTCCGACAGAAATTTCCCTAACTTTGACGGCTCATCGGGATTGTATCCAAATTTTACAAATAGTTTGTAAGCGTTAGGGTCAAAACCTTCATCTATTCGCTTTGTAGGGAGTGCCACATTCTACAAACGATTTTGGGCTACAAACCCTACAAGCGGAATTGAGGACGACTTTATTGCCTCAATTCATTTGACCGGAAGAGTTAAATCTTTTAGCATGTTAGCTTGGAAATTAGATGATTCACCTTCATCTTTCTTCCTTTTAGGGACATATTGGAGTGCCGGACTTACATTCTTGCCATAAGACATAATATTCCCTCTATAAGATTTGTTCACGTTGGGTTGTACCTCCGTACTAACAGCTTTGGTTTCACCAGTAGTCACCTCTTCTCTTTTAGTTGAGGGCTCTTTATTCTTTCTTTTCATGCCATCATCAGCTTTCAGCTCCTTCACAATGCGGTTCTCCCAGTAGAACTTTGCATCGGCGAAGTGTGACTCAGCCTCAATGAATGGCTCACCATCAGCAACTACCATCTTCTCGACTTCACCTTCGTAGTATTTTAAATATTGATGGTAGGTAGAAACTACTTTATTCTCATGTATCCAAGGCCTCTCAAGCAAAATATTGTTTGAAGTCTTCACGTCGATCACATGCAGGCATGCATTTGATTGCATATCCTCAATAGTGATTCCTAGCCTGATCGCGCATATGGCTCTTTGCCCCCTTGGTTGAACCCTTGGATCATCACACAACTTTATGAGAGTTTGTTCATGGGAATACCAAGTTCTTTTACAGTTTGGATTGGCAAAATGTTCGCCTAGCAAAAGATCATCATTTGTAAACGTGATATTTTCCTCACAAGCATTAACTTCTCAAGGATTGGACTCGATGGGATTTTCTGAATATGTTGCCAACGGTAGGACATCACTCTTTTCTTCCCCTTTATCAACATGGCAACAATAGGCATCAATGCCCTCATGGGAAATCTTCATGCGGAACCAACTTGGTAAAAACTCCTCTAAGGTCACTGGATTTCGTGGCTTTTGAGAACGGTGCATCTCCACTTTTGCTTTCTTCAAATGCCTAACTGGACTCTTTTTCATTGGTCTATTTAGCATCATCTTCCTTGTTGGTTGTTCTATTGATTACTTTCGTGGGCTCCTTTTGTGGCGCCTACGACAAGTCACCAACGTCCTACCTTCATCATCATCAGGTTGATCATTTTCAACTTTGTTATTCACCAGTAATTCTTCAGTTTTGATTCCTTTTAAACTGCATAACTCGTCTAGATTGAATGAGCCAAAGGTGATAGAGACTTGGTTCACGCTTTCTTTCTCATCTTCAAGCACGATCTTCTTTTCGCAAGCCAAGTCCATCACTTTGTCCTTGAAGACAAAGCACTTCTCCAGAGGGTGGCTCAGAAGTCGATAATATTTGCAGTAATTTGGATCATTTATTTTCCCAGCTTCATTTGGTCGCTTCATCTCTGAAAGCTCAATGAGATTTAACTGAAGGAGTTCTTCAATAATGGCTGGCACATCGGAATCTAGAAATGGGTACTCTTTCTCTTTCATTTCTTTTATAGTTAACTTTCCACTTGGCTTATCGTGAAAAAAATGTGGATTTCATGCTCTGCTCTTTCTCACCTTTGTCGTGAACTTCATAGGTGACGTGTTGACATTCATAGCTTCTTTGCTTTCAGACTTGGGTACGAACTTGCCCCCCTTCGTGACTTTTTGCTTGTCATTCCCTTTACGAGGTTCATAGATGGGCAACCTTTCATTTTCAGCAGAGGCCATACTAAATTCCATGTCATGGGCACGAGTTGCAAGTTCTTCAAATGTGCCAAGCTTGATACCTTGCAAGATGTAGCGCAATCTCTCATGCATGCCTTGGATGCACATCTCTATGCCTGAAGCTTCACTAAGCCTGTCTTTGCAATTGAGGCTTGCATTCCCCCGCCGATTAATAAAGTCGATAACTGGCTCCGCCTTTCGTTGACGAGTATTTGTAAGTTCTATCATACTCACAGTGTGTTTCGTACTATAAAAGCGAGAGGAACTCTTTCTCTAGTTGATCCCAACTATCGATAGATCCAACCTCGAGGTCTGTGTACCAATCAAAAGCATTTCCTTTTAGTGAGCGGACAAACTGCTTGATGAGGTAATCTCCATAAGTCCCAGTATTATTGTACGTCTCCACGAAGTGCACAATATGTTGCTTTGGGTTACCTTTACCATCAAACTGTTAAAACTTGAGAGGTTGATAGCCAACATGCACCTTCAACATATCAACCCTTGCACTGTACGGCTTTGCATATGTAAGGGAGTATTTGGCAGCAACTTCATATTTGTTCTTAAGGGTTCCTTCAATGAACTCCTCCAACTGATCGATTGGAGTTATCCCTTCATATGAGACAGGGATAGCCTTAGTGGATGTTGTTTGTCTTGGGTGGGAGTCACTCTCTAGAACCTCTGGGAGTGTGCTAGGTGCATAGGTGGATTCTTCTTCCATCAACATTCTCACTCTGTCTGTTAGCTTGTCAATTATAGCCTCTTGATTTTGCATGCATTTGGTCAAGCCGACGATTGCTTCCGTCAAGTTTGCCAATTGTTCCCCTATAGATAAAGTGTTTGTCACCATGTCTTGCAAGATTGTCGCGGATGACCGAGAGTAGTATGGATTTTCACACAGATTGATCCTTGATTGGCTCACATTATGTGGTATAAGTGGGGAGAATCCATCACTTGAAGCATCATCATCTTCCTTCACAGCAGAGTGCTTAGATCCGGAGAGGTCAAGCAGAGCAAGAGTTTTCTTGATATTTTCAGCAGTATCACTTCCTCCTTCAGATGCGTTTGTGGAAGATCTTGCTCCTTTTGAGGATGAAGATCTGAAAATAGGGGTTGATGCAGACGATACTTGGGTGCATGTTGTTTTAAAGAGCTTGCTTTGCTCTTCGTAACTGGTCTCAAGCTTCCGAAGAGCTTGCATGATTTGCTTCTAAATAATGTTTTTTGGAGTAGCACTGATTTCAAAATTATAAGAAAAGCCATAAATGTTTATGAAATTCATGTTTTAAAAAGGAACTGGACACTTAAATTATTTATTTGTTTAATCAACTTTTAGCATACTTAATTTTAAGTTTTCTTCTAAAAGATTCTTTAATAGATAATTAACTTTTTAATTATTACACCTTTAATCACATCCGATAAAAAGTAAACATAAGATTGGTTAACCTAAAATATAGCCCAGAGTATACCGAAAATAACACTGAGAATTAAAACTAAATACATGTTTTGAATGATTAAAAAAATCCATGCATTTGATATCAAAGATAAAATTCTGATACATCATTTTAATTCTTATAGTAGTCATATTAAGTTGGTCTGCAAAAATCTAAAAACATGATTTCTGTTTAATTTATCTAACCAAAAATAACCTAACCCTAGTTGTGAATAAATTATTGTACCTGCATTTGGACTAGGAATTAATTCTCGGAAAATTACACCTAGTACTAGCTTTTAAAAAATAACAACAACAAACCAGTATAATACCACTTAGTAGGGTCTGGAGAGGATAGTGTGTACGCAGACCTTACCCCTACCCTAGGGTAAAGAGACTATTTCAAATAAACCCGGCATCCTTCCCTCCAAGAACTTACCACCTTGCTTTTGGGAGACTCGAACTCACAACCTGTTTAAAAAATAATTTCTACAAAATCATTTGATTTATGTTTGAGAAACTTTTTTGACAAAAATATTCGCGTTAAAACCCAAAATTGCTACTGCTTCTGAAATCTGAACCCACACGCACCCTTTCAGTTTCAGCAAACTACTCTGTATTCCAATTCCATCACCTCTGCAAAAACCCTAGAAGCATTAAAGCGCAGAAGAAATGTGGAGAAGACTCTCTTCGCAGCTCCGAACGCTAACCCCATCCCTGTCCCCTCCAAAATGCAACCTTTTCGTCACTGCTTCTGTTTTGTCTTCATCTCCAATTTCGGAGATGTTTCATCCCTCCGTTGCTCTATATCTTCGGCATTTTAGCTCTGATTTTGGTACGCTAGTATTTTTCACGCCTTTACATCACTGTCATTCATTAGTTCAATGCGTGTGTGTGCCATGAAATAGTGGGTGCTGTGGAGACATAATATCCTGGATTGTCTCTGATTTTGTATTTTTTGTTTTGAGGTTTTATGTATTGAATTTATATTGGATGCTAATGAGTTGAAATTCTTTTATTTGGATTTTGTAAATTAGGTAATGCTTCTACAAAGAAGGAAGTCGAGCTCCGAGTAAGTTCTTATCACTCTCATCTTCCTAATTTTTTCTATATTGACTATTAGATTACAATGAACAATGTGTTGGGCGTATGGCGTGTGTTGGTGAAGTAAATCTTGAATGATGGCTGCTTGTTACTTGTATTTGATCGTTAGTGTCGTCCCAAATGTGGATGACTGACATACACGAGATATCTATCGTTTTTGTTTAATAAGTAATACTGAGATTTTATCAATACTTGCACTAAGTCAGTGCATCAGGCATAATTTCAAATTTGTGCAAGTCTCCTATTGTTTCTATAATTGGGTTGCACCAGAAAACTAGCAAAAAAATACATCTAAGTTCAAGGCTATGTATGTTTCTTCTATTGCTTAAAACAATATTCGATATTTATTTCAAGCCAAACAGTCCACCAAATTGTCTTAGGTATAGTGTTTTTAAGATTTATTGCATAGCCCCTCTCTATTCCAGCATTGCTACAAGACTAAAATTGAGCTTGTTATGGCCCACCACATGCCAAATATTTCCAAAACATGTCCCATAACTGCCTCGTAACCCTGCAATGCAAAATGAGGCGGGGCACTTCTTTCGAGTGCTGCATCAAACCAAGAGAACCAAGAGAGCTTCAGAGTTGCCATGTTGAACCGGATCTTTTTCTGGGGCCGTAAAACCCTGTTCTTATTTGTTCCAGCATACTGTAGTTATATTTATTGTTTTGATAATTCCTTTTTGATATTATTGACAAAAAGGTGTTTTCATTGAACTTTTGGAGTCTGTTAAGTACCTATGATTTAATGGCGATGTGGATTGGTTAAAAGCTGTATGAGTTGTGCTAGAAATCTAGAATGTTTCTAAGCTCCATGTGTGCCCATGGAGACATGCTTGTATCTCAGTATACTCTATATGAAGTGATTTGAAGATGTATATTTGTTGTGTACATTACCACTACGCTCTACAAGGACATGTTGTGTTTTATGGAGTATGGACCTGCATGCCTTTTGCATTGTCAAATTTGAATGGAAGGAATATATTAATGTATTGTTGTTCTTTTCTGTACAGGCATGAAGCAATACTGTTTTAACATTATATAAAATTAGTATTTTTCTCTTCTGATAACTAATTTGTTGAACTTGCAACCTCTATCAGAACTTCGAGTCCGGATTGAACTTGTCTGTTCACTCTAAGCATTACTCCCAAGAGTCGCTGGCATCACCTTACAAGGTTTCTAGATCATGTTTATCACAAGACCCTACCATGGTCCCAAACTTCCCTAGGAGGTTCCTCACAACGGGTGCTACTTCAGTTGATAAAGTTCCTGAAGATGCTTCTTCTTCTTTGGCAACTCCACGTATCAAATTTAAGAGGCTTGATAAAACAGCAGCACATATAATGCAGGTATAGAAGCTAGGGCCTTTTCCTAAAAATTATAGTTTCCATTGTCTCTTTGGTTTATTTTCTTGCCCCTTTTTTTTTCCTTTTGTTAAAATTTAAGAGACTTCAGATATCCTCAATGTCTAATGAATGTCCTATTTCTATTACGATGTAGATTCTTGACAAAGAAGCTGTTGAAGAAGTAAAGGCACGGAGTCCGATACCTGATATAAAGCCTGGTTATATTGTCCAGCTCAAAGTGGTACAGAAGCTTCTGTGAAAACGGATCATGTCTTATTTTTCAATTCCTATTTAACAACAAGAATTGACCAAATGGCCCTCCAACTTGTATAGTATGATTGGACTGATCTTCTACAAAGAAGTCCTACATATATTTTTCATGTGTGCTTGCTCCTCCTTTTAAAAAAAAGTATATTACTTAGGAAAAAGAAAAGGAAAACTGATGTTCTGCTGGTGGTATGGTGATGGCTATGTTGCAGGAAGTGCCGGAGAACAAGAGACGTGTTTCAATTGTCAAAGGCATAGTGATAGCAAGGCGCAATGCAGGTTTAAATACTACATTCAGATTAAGAAGACTTGTGGCTGGAGTTGGGGTTGAAAACCTATTTCATCTGTAAGTCCTCATCTGCTTGTTTATGTGTTTGTCACATCCTTAAATGAATACTCTTTTGGTTGTCACTTAATTCCTGTAGTTGCTAGGTTTAGGTTATGATGCTATTTCCTTATGTTATTGCACTGTTGAGCGAAGCTAAGTTTCGACAGTGATCCTCTGCTTCAACCTGATTGATGTTATTGCTGTAAGAGCTGTTATGGTAATGAACTCACAAGCGGGATGCTTTCTTATAATAATCGATGCTGGCATGGCATAGTGGAATGATCCTTTGCGGATATTATAATTGATTTGATTTGTGCACTTCAGTACAAATGACTTTTATTTGGCATAATTGGGGTTGGGGTTGAAAACCTATTTCATCTGTAAGTCCTCATCTGCTTGTTTATGTGTTTGTCACATCCTTAAATGAATACTCTTTTGGTTGTCACTTAATTCCTGTAGTTTCTAGGTTTAGGTTATGATGCTATTTCCTTATGTTATTGCACTGTTGAGCGAAGCTAAGTTTCGACAGTGATCCTCTGCTTCAACCTGATTGATGTTATTGCTGTAAGAGCTGTTATGGTAATGAACTCACAAGCGGGATGCTTTCTAATAATAATCGATGCTGGCATGGCATAGCGGAATGATCCTTTGCGGATATTATAATTGATTTGATTTGTGCACTTCAGTACAAATGACTTTTATTTGGCATAATTCCTGTTACAATCTGTCTCTGTCACGGTAAGTAGACGGCAGACAGAGTGCTGATAACATGATGGGTCAGTTTTACCTGAAGAGATAGTTTAATCTGGAGATTTCAGATGCACTGTTGGAGATGGTGAGACCCAAGAGGAAAGAAGCTTTCACAGTTGAGTGTCTTAACATTTGGTAATTTAGGATTTAGGTGCCTAAACATTTTCTTAGAAGAAACCATAATGGTGCTTTCTGTTATATCATAACATTTAAAAATGTGGCTGGTAGTAAATGGTGATCAGAGCTAGTATGGCCTTTACCAGAAAGTAAGCATGCAAGTAGCGCAGTTATTTTTCTTACTTTATTCCCTATGTATGTTTCATCATCTGTCTTTTTTCGTCCTATTTGTGTTTGTCGAAGTGGGTTTAATGTAACTCTTTTGCTTTTTGCGAAATGCTTGAACCATGAGGCCAGGGATGGAGCTAGGAGCCCGAGTACGGGTTTGGCCGAGCCCAATTGCTTTTGCTCAAACAGTGTATTTGTGTTAAAAATTTCATTAAATATTTACAAATATTAAATGTAGAACCCATTATTAGTACTTAAAGTTGTCAACAGAACCCATAAAATTAAAATCATGACTTCGTCTCTGTGTGAGGCCTCCACCTCCTCTCCTCCTTTTTGAGCATTCTACTCTCTTTTTTTCCATTAAACTCGTACTGCACCCTTTATTTCCATTTATATTTAGAAAGTTATAGATTAACTTGCACAAGTTACATCTAAATATTTTTAGCTATGCATAATTGACACTAGATTCCTGCAAATATGTGAATATCTCTCACAGTCGCAATTATCAGAGGTGCTCCATGATTTGCTTTCAGAGCTTTCACAAGATTGGACTCCTTGTAAGTGACTCGACGATTTGCAGGTACTCTCCCAACATAAAGGAGATGAAGGTGCTGGACAAGAAAAAAGTGAGGAGGGCAAAGCTATACTACCTGAGGGATAAAATGAATGCCCTGAAAAAACATTAACAAGCTAGCTCATTCAGGTATACAGGAAAGGTGTTTGATCTAGTTGCCTGAAGAGATCTATCAAATTCTTATGTGGTGCCTAAGAAACTGTTATTCATCTCTATCAGGGTTGAGCCTATCAGTTTAAAGTGGTTTTATGTGGCCAATGTAAGAGATTGCAGCAAAAGAATCTTATTCTGGTCACTGTTTTAGTTATCTCACTAGATAAACATGTATCAACAACATCCCTTTCCTTTTCCAAATGTTGCAGGTAACTTTTGCTATGTCGCAAGCTAATCTTGCCATAGGATGAGCATTTCCCTTTAGTAGTTTCTAGATTGCGCATAAAGTGGGAATGGTTTTAAAAGTGTGAGGTTGACTGCATCACAGGCAATGTGAATTTATTTTCTAACTTTTGGCATATTCTTATAAGCTTGTACACTTGTGGTCTCTGATATACCTGATAAACAGATTTCAAATAAAGCATATTTCTGTAGCTGGTTAAGGAAGAGTTTCTGTTTATTTTCTGGTTGAGTAGCTTGGTGAGTAATGGTGGAGTCTTTAACATGCTTATAAATTTTGTAGTTGGACTAAAAGATGGATTTGTAGCAGTCCCAAACTGCAAACCCAGTGGAAGATTTCCTCCAAAGAAAACTAACAAACATGATTGGAATATGTAGCTCTAGAGCTGCGGAAGAATTCAAACAATCTTAGGAATATGCTCTAAAGTTCCTCTAGCTACGGTAATACAATTTGTGGGATGAAATAATAGACTTGTTTCATTGTATGGCCATTCTCTTAAATCAGAAATCTGTTATTAAGAATGGATATGTCAACAAATTAAACTCAACCAAGATGCAAGAACGTGAAAAAAATATTTGTTACTAAGCAAAAGTTGGGTGGAAATGGGATGTTCAAAAGTTTTTTTAAACTAGAAATTTCGATGCTTTAAATGGGAAGTTGAAAATACCGTCGTTGACATAGCTCATTAGTTTGTTCAAGGTTCATTAAAATTGGAAAGATTTTGACATATTAAGCTAGCGTTTGGTCATAGATCCCAAATTTATTTTGAAAATTTTGATTTGGGTGAAGTTTGGTTTGAAGATGAAAATGTGTTTGGACATACATTTTCAAAACATATTTTTCAACTTTATTTTGAAAAAATATGTATATAATTCCCAAGTTTTGGGATTTGTCCCAAATTCAGCTCAATAGCTGATTTTGGAATTTAAAATTTTTAATTTGGGATTTGGTCAAAATATGAGCAAAATTTATGGTTAAATATGAGTTTTGAAAATAAATTTTAAATTTATTTTGACAAAACTTACGGCGAGAGGGGGCCTAAATACTATAAACACCAAATTTTTGCCCTTACTGATGCGCTTGTTGACGTTGGTCTAGGATTGAGCCTTGCCATCGTGACTCGTGAGGGTAAAGTTGAGGTTTAGAATTCTAGTCAATCTAACTTTGGTAAGATTCTTTTCATAAATGTTAGCAAATTTTTGTAACTTACCATAGTTTTAACCAAGGGTATTCGAAACAAAAACCTGATTTAAATCGAAAATTGAGTCAAACTGATTTGAAATTCATTCTTTTTGGGTTTAGAATTTTGAAAGTCAGCAATTTTGGTTTGATTTGATTTAAATAAAAAAAAATCGAACCAAATGAACTACTTGTTTAATACTTCATCCGTTTCAAATTATCTGTCGTAATTTTCATAACTTGTTGTCTTAAATTATTTGTCATTTTAAAAATTAAAGACTAATTAATTATTTTTTTCTAATCTACCCTTGATATTAATTATTTTTGAAGACTACAAATACCTCAATTATGAGTAATAAATATTAAATGAAGAGATATTATATTTTAAGATATAAATAAGGATAAAACAGTCAAAAATCTCTTCTATATAATATTTTCTTAAGGGATGTATAAAGAGAAATACGACACATAATTTGAGACGGAGGGAGTAATTATTTACGTACATATAGTCTTTTAATTTTTCTTTCACAGTTTCTATTAAATCTAATATAATAATCAGAATTTAATAATGTTTGACGGAGTCCAAAAATATTCACTTTTATAACATATTAAAAGACCTGAATTGCTTAGAAATAGTATGTTTTAAGGGACTATTCTAGACCTACCCCATACTTATATGGATGTTTTTGTCATTTTATCCTTTTCCTTACAAAACCAAATTAAAAGTCGAGTGTCCTGAAATATAACCCCCATATAAATCTAGGTAAACGCCTAAAAAGCTAAAATTCTCGATTTTTCTCCGGCGAAAAAATGGCGGCGATAAGTCTCAGGAAGGGAAATACCCGGCTACCCCCGGAGGTCAACAGGGTGCTATATGTTCGGAACCTTCCGTTCAACATAACAAGCGAGGAGATGTACGATATATTCGGCAAGTACGGTGCTATTAGGCAGATTCGCATCGGCACAAACAAGGATACCCGTGGTACTGCTTTCATCGTCTACGAGGATATTTATGATGCTAAAACCGCCGTCGACCACCTCTCCGGCTTCAATGTCGCTAATCGGTAAAAACCTCTTCTTGTCTATCTCACTTGTGTTAATTTTATTTGCTTCAATGTGATTGGATGACTGTCACTTAGGGTTTTTTTCCGCTGTCTCACTTATCTTATAAGTATCCTTTTTTTGGGTCCCATGTCAGACATCGCTAGTTTATTTTAAAATAAAGTTTGCACTAGTAATTTTTCTATAATTAAAACTATCTAAATTGTTTATGTAAAATTCATAGTTAGAAAAAGTGTTTGACAATTACAACTACTAGGCGAACTAGTTGGAGTCTGCTATATGAATACTAATTTCCATTGTGCTCAGTTTTGACTAGTTTCTATTCCAATAATCAGTAAATTGGCTTTTAATAGAGATCAGGAGTTCTCTATAACTAGAGGTACAGACCTATTTATTTGACGTATATTGGTGTCAGTTCGAACTAGTTAGGATCAGTCATATGAATGTGTAGCCATTCTTGCTACTATCCAGGGTTATGGTGGGATGGATAAGAGATTTTACCCAAAATCCGAGTTCTTCAAGCCCTAGGGATGGAGAAACTAGTGTTAGGTAGTGCTTACCCCTTTAGTGGGCCCTACGGACCCAAATATGGATTAGTCAGGCTACTGCTTTCGGATACTAGTTGGTTATACTTTGACTTCTTTTTCAAGAAAATTAGTGCTTCTTTTACACTAGAGTTTTTCTTTTTTCTACCGACATACTTATCTTGATGTATATTTGGTGTTTTTGTTATTGCGCAGATACTTGATAGTTCTGTATTACCAGCAAGCGAAGATGAGTAAGAAATTTGACCAGAAGAAGAAGGAGGAAGAGTTACAGAAGCTTCAGGAGAAGTATGGTGTTTCCACCAAAGATAAGTGATAGAGAAACTTATATTACCCTTTTCTTTCCTTCATTATGTAAATTGAGTCAAGTCGTAGCAAGGAAGACATCACCTTTCTTGACCAAGGCGCCCTGGCCCCTGAAATATCAGAAAGTGTAGCTTGTACTGCTGTATCTTTTAGGAAGTTTGTAACGAATAATATTTGAGATGATTGAATGTTGTTGGATGTTTCTACCTATATCATTTTTTTCCTTCTTCCCTATGTGCTGGAGTTTCCTTAACATTGTGTGATAAGTGCATTTACTATGTGGTTTCTTTTCTGTATGTGATGCTATGTTCATGCTCTCTTCTACATATATTCATTGTTGAAAGACATTTTTGGGTTGCTTCTAAGATGCAGCATGTTATGGACCTGGAGATCAGGAGGAGTAGGAGGAAGAGGGCGGGATGCAGGCAACCTAAGATCAAGTGGGGTAACTTGACCAAGGACAAAGCTCAGGAGTTAGGGTTATGGAGTTGTTGGCTACGAGGGCCTGGATGAGTATGGGGGACATGTCTAGTATGTGGTCAATGACTGCGGATTGCATTAGGGTAGCTACTATAGAGGTCTTAGGGGGTCACCAAGGATCCTAGTTGTGGAATGGAGAGGTTGAAGGTAAAGTGGAAGTTAAGAAAGCTGCTTATTTGAAGCTAGTAGAGAGTACAAACGAGGAGGAAAAAAGGACTTATCGGGAGTGTTACATAAAGGCAAAGGAGGCAAAGTTAGTAGTTATGACGACTAGGATGATATCCAAAATTACAACAATTATAGAGGTATCAAGTTATTGAGTCACACTATCAAGGTTTGTGAGAGAGTGGTGGAGGCCAGGGTGAGGATTGAGGAGGGACGTGTCTATTTCTGAGAATCATTTTGGATTCATGTCGGGGTGTTCGACTACGGAAGCGATTCATCTGGTAAAGAGATTAGTGGGAGCAGTACAGGGAAAGGAAGAAGGATTTACATATAATGTTTATTGACTTTGAGAAGGCATATGATAAAGTTCCAAGGGAGGTCCTGGAGAGGTGTTAGGAGGTTAGCGGCATTCTAGTAGCATACATTAGGGTGATTAAGGATATGTATGATGATGCTAATACTCGGTTGAGGACTGTGGGTGGTGACTCAGACCATTTCCCTGTGGTGATAGGGTTACAACAGGGATCGGCTCTTAGCCCATTTTTGTTTGACTTGGCGATGGATGTAGTGTCGCGTCACATCCAACTTGAGGTGCTTTGGTGCATGCTATTTGCTGATGATATAGTGTTGATAAACGAGACCCGTAGCGGAGTTAACATGAGGTTGGAGGTTTGGAGACAGACCTTGGAGTCTAAAGGTTTCAAATTGAGTAGAACCAAGACAGAGTACTTGGAGTGCAAATTTAGCGAGACCCATGATGCAGATGTAGAGGTTAAGCTTGATGCTCAAGTTATCTCCAACGGAGTGAGTTTTAAGTATCTCGGGTTTATTATCCACGATAACGGGGAGATGGGCGAAGATGTCACACATCGCGTCGGAGCGGGATGGATGAAGTGGAGGCTCGCTTCCGGTGTTCTATGTGATAAGAATGTGCCGTTAAGACTTAAGGGTAAGTTTTATCGAGTGGTGGTTTGACCTGCTATGTTGTATGGGGCTAAGTGTTGGTCAGTCAAGAACTCCTACGTGCAGAAGATAAGAGTAGCAGAGACGAGAATGTTGAGATGGATGTGTGGGTGTACCAGGCGAGATAGAATTAGGAATGAAGCTATCCAAGACAGAGTGGTAGTAGTCTCCGTGGAGGACAAGATGCGAGAGTCACCGCTGAGATAGTTCGGACATGTTAGGAGAAGCATTGATGCGCCCCTGTCAGGGGGTGTGAGAGGTTGGCCATAGAGAGTTTGAGGAGGGGTCGAGGTAGGCCTAAGAAATATTGGGGAGAAGTGATTAGGTAGGACATGACGCTGCTTCAGCTTACTGAGGACATGACACTCGATAGGAGGGTGTGGAGGTCGATGATTAAGGTAGAATGTTAGTAGGTAGTTTATAGTGTTTACCGATAGGCATGTAGCATGCATTTCCCTTCATATTCTTTTATTTTTATTACGGTATGTGCTTTTGTTCGGCTCAGATATTGTATTCCGTGTTGCTAGTATTGGACAGTGTTTTCCTTTCTTGCTTCCCTCTTCTTCTTTTTGCCCTTCCTGAGCCGATGGTGTATTGTAAACATCCTCTCTACCTGCATTAGGTAGGGGTAAGCGTACAGACCCCCACATGTTAGGATCAAACTGGGTTAGTAGTTGTTGTTATTGTTCTAAGATGCAGCATATGAGTGCTTGTGAATGATGGTCTTACCCTACAAATTTAATACCGGTAACTTGTTTAGTATTTTGCTGATAGCGTGATCTTCTATTTCTAACAGTGTAGATCGTATAGATATCTTGCTCCATTAATAGCTGATGCAAGGGGATTGTTAGACAATTCAAATACAATAGCAGAATGTCTTGTCTTTGAGAATAAAGTGGGTCTAGAAAGAGTGGGATGGATACAATCGAGTTATATGTCAACCGCTTAATTAGTTTGAGGTATTTAATTGATTGGTGCAAGATGAGCATGATCACTCAGAAGTTATGAAGTCAGAGGTAAGAGGCTGAATTTGGTAATTAAGGAGTAATTGGATCAATGGATGGATAAGAAAGTTAATTTCCAGATTAAACATGGTTAATGTAGGCGTATTATTGAGGCTGCAAGCTTAGTAAGTTAGTAATTGAATTGAATCTAGGGATGAGAATGCAATTCTTCAGTTTCAACTTCTACACTGCTTTAATACCTGTGATATTTAGTTATTTTTTGTTATAACCTTTTGGGGGATGGGGTGTGCTACCAGCATAGTAATGAACTCGTTACAAGAGAGCTACAACAGCCAGATTTTGCAGGTAGCATTGACCGCAAAATTTGGATTTTGGAGCATATACTTGAGGGTGATTAAAATGTGAAATGCACAGATGAGCGCACACGGTGGGTGGGGGTTTAAAGGAGCTCGCTTTGCCTATTAAAAGTAGGTTACTCGTCTTTGTTTTTGTTGCAGTTTTTCTCATCTCTATCACGTTCTGTTTGAAAATTGAAAATTCACCAGGAAAGAGTCGCCTATGTCCAAGATGATCTTGTGCTACAACTAGCCAATTTAGGAGTCTTAGATGTATTAACAGTGGACTTTTATGCAGTCATCAATTCTCGAGTCACTAACAATGTCAATTGAGGAGTCTTAGATAAATTAGCACTGATTTTTAATGCAGTCATCAATTCTTTTTAGAAGTCACAATTGCCGACCGTACAAATATTAAAGACAAATAAGGCTTTTTTATTTAGGCTGTAGTGGGTTCTGGAAAAGTGTAGTATATGCAAATCTTACCTCTACATCACGAAGATATACTTTTTCCTAAGACCCTGGGCTCAAGGATGCTATGGGCATAAAGCAAAACCAAAAAAAATCCGTAACAAAGATCAAGCATACCATGTGTAATTATCACTCCATTCACGATGGTTAATAAAAAGCTCCACACTTAAGTTGTTCCATAGCTTTTGGTTCACTACGGAAATACCACTTTTGCCCTAAAAAATGCAAGCAGAAGAACGTCTACAACATATGCTTATACTTTCCAAACCTCAGTCTGAAATATACGCTCACTCCTCCAATACCTCAGAGATAAAGGTAGGCAGTATAAAAAGCCTTACTAAAGGTCCGAAGTGGTGAATTGAGGTCAAATAGGCCTATGATTTGTAGCCATGTAGCCAACTATCAAAATAAAACTTCCCCAAGTGAAAAACATAATTTTATCGAACGAAAACTCTTCCTTTTTCGGGAAACAATATCTGGCAATCTTGGGGAGACTTGATACACGGAAGAACTACAAGTAGCAAATAGGCATTTGTCACTCTAAACACCAAAACACTCAATTAGGAAGTCACATTCATCTATTTTGGGTACTAAGCGATTAATTCATACACAACACACCAACATGTACCTTCTTGTTCAGCCTGTTTTTCAACTGAATTTAGAAAAAGAAATAAGGGACGAAGTTTGATCAATTAATACAAAGAAAAATATATGTTCTCTGTCAGTCGATCTAAATCCCACTGGACAAGAACTTCTAAAATCTGGAGGAACAATACTAACGGAAGACATGCTAAAACATAAGAGATTTCCTCCACGTGCAAGATTGTCACAAGGCAGATTCAGGTTCCAACTGCAACAAGCTGCAAGTGTTGCGCAGTGAATGACCAAAAGGGGGAAGAAGGGGGACTGAGTGCTTAGCTTCCAGCTGCAGTTGGCACTGCAAGAGGCTTTGAATCCTCAGCCTTTTCATGTTCCTTGTTAAGCATCTGAAATAGATACCACAAGCCTCGGTTACTATAGTAAATAGATAAAGCACTTGATGTGCAATATAATATGCTCAAAAATGTAGTAGGAAACAACATCAACATTCTAGGTAAAAGCAGGACAATAGCGTAAGCTACGACTCAGTGAAAGATTTGACAGTTGCATCCGTTTCTAACCATATCTTGGTTGTTGTGGAAACTAAAGCCGTGCTACTGCAAACTGAGCTAGTTGCAGGAACTCTCTCTCTTTTTTATTTATTTATAGGTCATAAACACTCATTTAGATCAGTGTTAGTCTTTGCACAACAGATTTTTTCTAAAAATGATGACAAACAAACAAGTGAAACTACAGATAAAAATGTACCTTGTTGTTGATCAAGTTATGGAGAGCAATTACACTTCGGATAAGTGAAGATAGGTATATGACCAACATCATATCATTCGTTTTCACTGCAAGAAGGAATTGAATGGAAACTCAAAAGGTTAAAAGACACAATAACGTGGTAGAGATTCTGCTGTTGAAACAGAGATGGCATTCCAGCTAATTTACCTGAAAATGCTTTAACTAATTCAGCAACATTTAGATTTGGTAGTAGGTTGAAGACATCCTGCAAGAAGTTTTTTCAAGTTCAACATGTTAGCATCTTGGAATTGGATGGAGAGTTGATTAAAAATCAGACTATCTACACCACAACAAAACGTACAAAACATTGGCAGCAGCTGCTGGATCAACAGATAGAAACACTTTCGTTTAAGTGCAGAACAAGAGCCACTTCAGCGCTTTATGTTAAAATTCATGTGGTAGTAATAGACTCGACCTAATATTACAATTGGTGCCTAAAGTATTAAAGTTATTTCCAACATATTACTAAAAGATAAATCACCATAGAATGATTCGGGAAGATTGCTACAAGCAATCGCTGTCTGTCAACCAAACTGCCATGCAGAAAATTCTTTAAAGAAAACCTGTAGCCAAGGACAAGATATTCCTAAAATCTAGCAGCTTAATTTGTTTAAATAAGGTCCTTAAGCATTGAAAACAGTATTTTAAAAAACAGAGAAAGCTGCTTGAACTAGACCTACAAATTCATTAAACTTTTTACAAAAAAAGATTCCTTACCAACATCAACAACCTTAGAAAAACAGAAATCAGCAACTAAAAGACTGACTACGACGTCACAAAAAGAGGAGGAAAGTTTATAGCAATAGTAACCTGCAAATGGTATAGAATCTCATGGTTCAAAGGAAGCTTCCCATCAATGACAAGATCTAGATAACTTCGTATCTCTTGAAGTCGAGCATCCAATCCCTTCAAAGCTGCTAGTTTCCCAGTTACCTGGATTGGAAGTGTTCAAAGTTCTTATTGCCCTCTACTTGTTAAGAAGCCAAACTTATCATTGTCTATTTTTTTAATGTAAAAAGGTCATAAGAAGGTTCAGAGATAAACCTCAGTTGCAAGAGTACTGATTGTAGTATCTTTCACATCCCTTAGCAAGTGCTCAACACCTGTCAATTAGAATACATGGTAAGTAAATTCTTAATGCATATACGCATGTAAATGTCACTTGCAATGGAGAAGATTGGGAAAATACTTACAAAATCAAAAAAAAGAATAGAAGCTTTAAGTTAAAAGTTTTCAAGTAAAACAATAGTAAATTATAGAACAAAAAGACAAGCTTGAAGTTGTACCTATTTCTTCAACTTCATGAGCAGCAATTTCTGAAGGTACGTGCACAAACACCTTCTGGCTTTTTTGAGTTGCATTCTGCAAATTTACCCGTCCAGCACATCAAGCTCATAGCACAACCAGCTTATGAATGTCAACAAGCACCAAACCCTTGTAGAAATAATCAACTGCTAATCTAAGTCGTTACCTCTTTAACTTCCTCAACTGCATAGTATGCCTTAGTTGGTATCCCTAGCTCCTTGGGCTGGACATCAATTATAACCAAGACTGGAGTGGGGACATAGCTGCAATACCACCAGCAATAATAAGAAGCACATTTGAGTTATAGCACAAAAGAACAAAAGATACAATTCTTAAGACATCGTTGCCACAAGTCAAATAGCTGGAATTTTGGTTTCTTTGGCTGGTTTCGAAAGGTTTAACTGTCAGCATAGCTGGAATTTTGGTTTCTTTGGCTTGGGCAGGTCGATTTAGCAATGTTCTTGCTAGCCCTTAAGACTAGCTTGTTCAGAGAAAATCAATCCAGGAGACAAGAAACAATTTTTCCTAGGATGAACAGCATAAAACTTGGTAGGCCACCTGCTCATTAAGGTGCATCTGCGCAGAGCAGGGCTTATAGCAGGTGAAAAAGTAAGCAAAATGAGGATGAAATTTTTTTGTGAAAATTCATACAGCAATCACATGGCCTTAACAGAAAAGACACATTGAATAGAACCTAAAGAGAACAGGAAGCCATTTCTTCATAAGATATACAGAATTTATTTACTTTAGCACTGAGAAGTCCATGTTACTACCGCCTTCAGTAACCCAAACAGCTTTCTGGCTCTTACTATTTGTTCCTAGAGCAGTTCAGCTTAGAGAAAAATAATGGTAACTTTTCTGAAAATTAAAATATCACAACATGGCAAGTCTCCAAAGACTTCTTGAAGACTTAGATAAGGTGCGAAAAATAAAATAAAAATAAAAAAAAGGATGTGAGGCACAGATATTGTTCAGGAGGGCTTTTAAAAAATTGCATATGGAATGGTACTCCCCACATACCCACCTTCATATATTGGGAACCTTTCTTAGTAATAGATAAAATATCCCATTGGAGACATCTACCCAACTTTCATATAAGTTGCTTCCGAATTTGTAGCAAAAGGGAAAGAACAAGCCATAACTCCCACATACACTTATTGCAATTTATTAGAAAATAATCATGTATAAAGTTGTTTTGAGTTTGGCACCATCAAGGCGATTTAATTCCATGAAACTCGAGTTAAAAAAAAAGTTGTTTAGAGTTGAAAGTACCTTATTTCCCAAAAAAGGAGTTTTGAGTTGAAAGTTTTGTATATCCATGAAGATGCTATTTAAATTGCCTTAAGGGTGTTGGGAAGTCAACAAGGAAAGTTGTTCAATCAAGTGACTAGTACAAGATAGTTTGACTTGTGCATTTCAACCATTTCCTGTGACATTGACTTTTTGCCTGCAAGTCTATTAATTTGTTTTCTTTTTAGGTATACCCCTCACTTGTGTAGTAAGCAGTTCTGTCCCCCAATTTCTCTTTTTGTAGTTTCCTGTTCCCTCTAATAGATTCATTTGATGAGTAAAGCTAGTAGCTTGAAAAAAGTATCCAGGCATAATCAATCAATTACGACAGATTCTCATGTTGTCAAACTAAAGATCAAATAATTCTCAAAAAACTAAAGGTCAAACAGGATAAAAAAAGGTAATGTCCTTACTCATTGAAAAGCCCATGGATGTTCAGGTCATTTTCCCTGAGTTTTGGACCAGTGCTGTACCAGCCAACAACATGCTCCTTGGCTGAAACAATTAAGTCAAAAATAGTATGAACCTTACAGGTGATAATACTTCTAAATAAAATCATGAATTGAAAACCACATCATACAGAATAAACATACCGTTTATCCTACGGAACATGGAAAACATTGATTCATGATAGTTATGGTCAAGAAACCAGATACTTGGGTCCCTGTCATCCTCTTCAAAGGGCACTGCATGCAACAACAAAAGATGTTAGGTAAAATCACAACGGTCTAATAGATATAGGCTGGACAGAGCTCTTGATTTAGGCAGAAGAAAACATGGAAAAGGGTAAAGTATTCCAGCGGAATGAACCCATCTAAAGAAGGTTATTCCTTTGAACCTCAAGATATTGCATTGGTTTCACAGTTATAACGGCATTCGACGAAGTATGAGTTTATATAGACCGTCTAACTGATACTGTATCTCCACAGGAAAGCTAAATGCCAGTCTTTCCCTCAAAATTCAGCAATGAACTTAAATGTGTCACTTACCAAAGTATATATACAATTTTCTTATTTTCATCACTTCAGTAAAAATAATTTTGAGGATTTGATAGGATAAGCCGTATTCTATATTTCCCCAAGCCAACATAAATTTCCTTAATTTTCTAGAATAAAATTTACAATATAAAGCGAATTAATCACATATTTTAAAAGCCTTTTATCGTGAATATTCTGTCCTTCCTTGACAAGCTTAGCAAAGAGGTAAGAACATTTTACAATAAAGCGACAAATCTAAGCTTCTTGATGAAGTAATAATTTTATTAATGATGGGGAAAAACCTCATGTACAAGCAGTATACCAGAACAGTAAAAAACCTACACAGAAATATGGTTCTCTACTAAAGAAGAATAAAGCAACAAATCTAAGTAATTGCCAGAAAAAAGAATACAACAAATCCTCCTTCCAGAAATGTAGCATAATTCATGTGAAACATTCAAACTGAAAAGAAGCCACTTTATATTACTTCTAGCTTCTCTTTCCCATTCTAGACAACCAAAAAGCTTATTGCTTTTCCAAGCTCCATCCAAGACCTCCCCAACAGACAGAAAAACAGATCCGCTCTTCAAAAAACCATATATATCTCTAAATTGTAAGCATACATCTAACGTCAAGTCAACATTGACCACAAAAAAAAAAGCCTCTTGGCTCTAGGGCCAACTAAACTATATTTAGTTCCACTTCAGTTTATTTCCTTGATGTATTCACCCAAAATAACTAGGCAGATTGAGTTTCATGTTACAGTTTCCCGGTGATTAGGTAGTTATTTTTGTTATTACGATGGTGTACCAGCTTGCACGCATCTCCTCTACTTCCACTACGTAGCTGCTACCTCTACCAGCATAGGCACTAAGTAACTCTACCACCAAGGCCTAGGTAAATGGGAAAAAATCACTAATGTTTTTTGCCTCCGCTAGTATTTGAACTTGAGACCTCATATATCTATTCACCCTCTTCAATGACCACTAGGTCACACCCTTTGGATGCACGATCAAATACTTATACCTAATTCAAGGCAAGAACTTTACTGTTTTACTTTTGATCTTTTCTTTCCTTTTTCTTTTTTTTTTTCGGGCAATACCCATTTTCTTTCCGTAACTTGGCTCAGAAAAAAACCTAAACTATCCATCAGGAGACAAAAAATAACAATCAACTACTTTAAATGTCAACTAGTTTAGGTCAGCTACACAATCTTCGCGTCAATTTCACTCTGTTCAGGTCAATTCCATCCAAATACAAGGCAAGAACAGAAATGACACAGAGAGCCACACAAAAAACAACCATAAACCCCATCAAGCAAAACTTAATCCCATAAATAAAGGCAAACTAATTGTTATTTCACAATTTAGTTCACATAGTTTGCCCTTACTTTTCTTTTACTAATTTAACTCATATGGAACCTAACAAACTTTTATTTCAGTAATTAAAAAACACAACTGAAAAACTTAAAATTCCATAAAAGGGAAAAAGTGAATATATAGATCTGAGACCTGCATAGCTATTGGTAACATCAACGGTGCCTTTGAAAGAAGTCCCAAGTAAAACCCCAACAACACGTTTCCTGGTGTCTCTCGCAACTCTATTGTAGTGGTCGACGATGCTCAAAAGTACCAGCGGATGTACTATCACTTTCTCAATCGGCCGAGCTGATATTTGCTGCGACTTGATTACGTCCATTATTGCTTGCTTCTTTCGAAATCTGAAGCGGAGAAACTCAAACTTCTTCTCCAAGCGAAACAGAAAGAGAAAATCAACCGGCAGCACTAAAGTTCTCTTCCTCTGTGTGTATATAAAACCTCTTTTGCCAAACAGACCTTTAATATGTTTGTTTTTCTATTGGTTTTGAACTTGTAATGGATGGGCTTAGTCCCATTTTTTGGCCTAAGTTGGACTAAGGCCCTAAACCATAGTGAAACTTGGCCGGCCGGTTCAGGTTTCTTATTGTTGCAAGTGAATAGCCGCTTGGAGGCTAAAAATAGCACGGTCTAGCCAGTTTTCGGACTAATCACTCAACAATAGCCAGTGTTTACCAAGTTAATAAAAAATAGCCACTATTTTGATGCAACAGAGACCGGTCCAGCATAATATACTGGAGTTCGGTGTACATGTGTATGAACTTCCAACATATTATGTTGGAACTCCAACATACGGAAAGTTCCAGCATAATATACTGGAGATTCGAGCACTTGTGTATGAACTTCCAGCATATTATAATTTACTGGTATACTTTGCTGCAACTCCAATATATTATGCTGGAGTTCTAGTGTATTTATGTTGGAACTCCATCATATTATGTTGGAGTTCCAGCATACTTATCCTGACTCCAGTATGATATGTTGGAGTTCAAGCATACTCAATATAATATATTGGCACATTTTTTGAGTTTTGAATAGTGTTTATGCTCAGACCATCGTCATATTGGCTATAAAATTTGACCATCATCGTAACAGATTTGTATCGATTCGGTCAATTATAATTAGCAATAAATTCTGACCATAATCATAACTGATTTGCAATAATCGTTGCAGTCATCGTAATTGGTTATAAATTCTAACCATCTCCATACCTATTTTTAAAAATCTTGATAAATCGTTATAGTTAGCCATAAATCCTGACCACCGCCATAATTGTCGTGCAAAAAATTACCATCATGTTTTGCTTTAAAATCGATCCAGACCAATACAAATTACTCCAAATGTGATATACAACCTTCTAATATCAATTTCAATAATTTTCAAAGGTTAGATTCAACTTAAACCTTCAAAATTAATACACCTTCTTGGTCTTATTGAACAAGCTTTTTTCAAGCTGAAACAAAACCAACAAATGATATTTTTTTTACTTTTCTCCGACCAATTGATATTTTTTTACTTTTCTCCGACCAAACCAACTCAAATCATTAAAGATAGATACTCCCTCCGGTCCAAAATAAGTGATTTTTTGGCTTTTTTTGTGGTCCAAAATAAGTGATTTTTTCGGATTTCGAGAATGACATAATAATGTTTTTCCTACATTGTCCTTGGAGTAAATAGTGTTGGAATATGTGTTAGGAGTGTTCATGTGAGATAGTAAGGTTAAAATGGTCAATTCTATTACTAATTAATGCTAAAAGGTTACTTTCTTAATATGTGTGAAAATATCTAAAAAAATCACTTATTTTGGACCGGATGGAGTAATATAAGTAATGAAGTTTTACCTTTTTATACTAAGTATTTTAATACTTTTTAATTTTACCTTTGTGTGCATAATTTATTGGAAGAAAAAGAAGAAGCACAAAAGGGAGAAAGGGGAAGAAGAAAATGCAAAAGGATAAAGCAGGAGAAGAAGAAAATATGACAGAAAGCTAACACATCTAAGATTTTTTTTTTTTTTAATGAGGTTAAAATATAAATGCTGGTCATAAAAATGTTAACCAGCGTACTTTGCTAAGTTAAAATTTATAAAGTATTTTAAGTTTAACTGAAGTTGTTCAACTGCAGTCATTTGGGTCTAAAGTTGAAAATTTACCGGGCAGCTTAGAATTTGAACTTGAGACGGCAGAACTTTGTAGCCAGCTTCCAACTAGAGACCGTAAGGTTAAATTTAATTCTAAAATTCCGAAATTTGAGCTTCAGAGCCGATGGTATAGGCTTAGCCGGCTTCCTATTGTTTTTATTATTGTAAGTAATTATTAAAAAATAAATATTTTTATATTTAAATATGATCATGTTATGTCCCTTTTAGGGGTGTGCATTCGAATCGGTTTATCGATAAATCGAATCGATTATTTGTTATCGGTTTTTCGATAAATGAAATCAAAAAAATCGAAACCTTATTGAAACGATAACGATAAGCATATATACAAATCGATAATCGGTAAGTAATTATCCATAAAGGAATGATCATATTTAAGGAATGATCATATTTAAAGCTGAAGGGAATGAAGTTCAAATCAATGGAAAATATAATTAGCATTGATGATGTATTTTTACTTTTTTTTTAATACCATTGGAGTGTTGATGGCATATATTTGATCAATTATTTTAGTTTCGTTGCATGTCTATTGACACAATTTTTATATTATAAACAGTGTTAATCTTATTTTAGCTTCTTTTTGTCCATATTAGTTAGGCATGTTTATAGTGATATACTTTCCGTGGAATCCCGCAAAATTTCTTCTTGGTGTAATCGACAACCGAATCGATAAGCCCCAAAAATTAATAAATCGAAATCCAAAAAATCAAAACCTTATTGAAACGATAACGATAATCATATGTACAAATCCATAATTGATAAATAATTATCGATAAAAATCAAAATCGAAATGACAAATTGAATGCACACCCTAATCTCTTTTACATATTCCTTCCTTCAGCTAACACAACATTGCTTTGGTTCCTTCTTGGCATATAGACAACAAACATGTATACTTTATATGATCAACCAAATACATTTCGGTAAATGGCTCCACATATAAACAAGTACGGATCGTCCTACATTGCTTGTACCAACAAAATTTTGTTAGAATAGTGACAACATTTTTGACTTTGCTCCACGCAACTAGAATGATTCCAAGACTTGAGCTTAGTCAGCACAGATACTTGAGGATTTTTCATTTAAAAAGATTGAGATTGTAATTTATAGAGAAAATAATAAAAATGATCTTTATCTTTGGGAGACGGGAGTAGGTATAGAATAATCTCCTAAATATACGAGTAATTTCGGTCATTTAAATTTGTTAAACGTAAGTACATTTAATCTCAGTCAATATTTAACAAGCTCTAATTGTTAGATTTAATGAATACTGTAAAAAAATTAACCAAAAAAATGCTAGAAAAGTCTTGTCAAATCTAATAGCATGTTTGATCAAGCTTCTGTGAGGCCAAAAGTACTTTTTCTCCCAAAAAAATATTTTTTAAAAAATTTAAGTTGTTTGGCTAAGACAGAAAAGTACTTTTGGCCAGTAACAGAACCATTTTTCTGCTTTTGGGAAGAAGCAGAAGTAGAAAATTAATTTATTCAAGACAAAATTATACTCATTATAAATTTATATTATCCAATTATCCCTTGTTGATTTAAGATTTTTTTTAGTTTTTACCATTCTTTTAAATTTAAATATATCATATACATGAATCATATTGTAACTTTCCAAATTCTTTATTGACTTTTCTTGTTTTTATTTTTTCTTTGTATAATATCTCGTAACATTCCAAATTATCTTCTTCTTCTTCACTAAAATAAATTATCTAAATCTTTCTTTGGATTATTAATTATCTTCTTACAAGTAATCATTTATAATTTCTTCTCTTATAGGCTATTAATACCCCAATTTTTAAATAATTATCAAATTTAATTTGTGAAATTACCTACAAATAGGTATAAATTTATAATTACATTGCATAATCTATATATTATTAAAAAAAAAAAACCCTCCATATTAAGCCGAGTGACAACCTCACAATAAGCCATTTGCTAATTTAGGACAAAGTTAGTGAGGTTAGTTAATAATTAGTTTTTGAATTTAAGTTATGCATTATTTGTTGTTAATAATTAGTTACTCTTTTTAAACTTGAATTTAAACATACTTCATTAATTTATCTTATGAAAATAATAGTAAATTTTTATATATTTAAAATTATTTCTATATTATTCTCAATGACATCTTTCAAGTTTGACACTGAGAATCACCTTGTTACAACTACCATAGCTATACAAAATTTCACGCGACGATATTGTTCATTCGATAAGGAATTTAACTATTATGCTAATGAAGACACTACCGCAGAGATTGAGGAAGGAGACGGGTCTTCTGGTATTCCTTTAGAAATGTAAGATAAGTCTTCTACTAATATGAATGCGTTGTGTGATAGAATTGAAATGAAAGTATTGAGAAACGTTATCATGTGTGAGCAATTTTGCTTATTATTTCATGGTGGATTACCAATATATAGTACTCTCTCCGGTCCAAAATAAGTGATTTTTTGACCTTTTTTTGTGGTCCAAAATAAGTGATTTTTTCGGATTTCAAGAATGACTTAATGATGTTTTTCCTACATTGTCCTTGGAGTAAATAGTGTTGGAATGTGTGTTAGGAATGTTTATATGAGATAATAAGGTTAAAATGGTCAATTCAATGGCTAATATATGCTAAAAGGTGACTTTCTTAATATGTGTGAAAATATCCAAAAAATCACTTATTTTGGACCGGAGGGAGTAATTGGTGGAATATAGTTCTAATTCATACGGAATGATATATTTTGATTATTCAAATCATCATGTAAACAATAGGTAATTATACTAAATAATATTATATGATTTGATATAACCCTATATATTTTATTGATTTAAATTTTTAATATGTATGTTTACTTTATATTTTATTTTTTAATTAAATAGAACAAAAAATAATAAAAGTCTCTTACGATAAATAAGTTTATTTTTCTCTTTAAAACAATTATAAGATTTTGGCACTATCCTTTTTCGTAATTTGACTCTTAAAAAGTACTTTTACAAAGATCGGCCAAACACAATTTGTTTACCAAATATTGCAAAAAGTACTTTTTAAATGATTGACCAAACACAAACTGTTTTTCTCCAAAAATATTTTTGGATAAAGCACTTTTGGAAAAAAGAAACTTTTTAAAATAATTAGTTTTTGGCAGCTTGACCAAACGGGCTCTAAGCTAGCTTTTGAATATAGATTTGGTTGAAACTTGAAAAATGAGTTTTTGAAGATGAGATGAAAAATAAAATTTGAAAGTTGAAATTATGTTTGAACATGCATTTTACTCTAAAAGAATTTGAAGTTTTGTAAGTAGAAAACTTCAAAAACTATTCTAAAGTTATTTTTGAATTTGAAGATTTTCTTTTCAAAATCTGTCAAAAAAAAGGCTAAAATCCATAAACAAAACTGCAACAGCACTAAAAATAGACCAAAAGCAGCAGAAATTGAGAAACAATTGCACCTCCAAATGTGAGTTTCAATAAAATTTTTTTTTGAGTATTACAACTGGAGTTTATTAAATACTATTTGACAGAGATTAAAAGTGTTATTTTAGCAAATTTGAAAAATTAAAACTGCTTCGAGGTGCTTGGACAACTTGAAACCTACTTTTTTCATTTTTATCATTTTTCTCAATTTATGTGTTGGACATATTTCAAGGACAGTATAAAGAGAAGTCTGTTGAATCTTTTCGAGTGAAGTAGAATATGGAGTCAAATTATTTTTGTGGCGGCTATTACTGAAGTATGGAAGGACAGTGAAAACATGGTTGTTCTCTTTTGTTTTGTGCTATGCAGTATGCATCTTTGGGTGAAATTCTGACATGATTAGTCTGTTGGAATGCCAAACCCAAAGAAACCAGAACGTATGCTCCAACTTCTCCAGCATTTCATCAAACACTCTAACCAAATCAAACAAATACATTCCCTTCTCACAACCAGTGGCCGTCTCCTCCTTACCTCTCAATGGATCAACACACTTCTTTACAACACTCTCATCAGAGCTTACCTCAACATTTCCCAGCCTCAAACAACTCTCATCCTTTTCACCCACATGCTTTTTCATCAAGCTCAACCAAATAGCCATACTTTCCCTTCCCTTATCAAAGCAGCCTCATCTTTCCCGCCCCATTTGGCTTCTCATATAGGCAAACCCCTTCACAGTCAAGTCTTGAGAAGAGGGGTCTTGAGTGACCCGTACGTGTGCACATCTTTTATCGGGCTGTATTCTCAGGCGTGTGAACTCGGGAGTGCGCACAAGATGTTTGATGAAATTCCTGAACCATGTGTTGTTTCGTATAATGCGTTGCTTGATGCTTGTGGGAAAAATGGGGATATGAGTTTGGGTTTTTTGATGTTTTCTCGCATGCCTTACAGAGATGTTTATTCATGGACTAGTATGATTCATGGGTACATGAAGAATGGGTGCTCTGAAGTTGCTGTTAAGTTCTTCCAGAGAATGATGATTCATGAGGATGTGAAGTGTGGTTTATTGAAGCCAAATGAGGCTACTTTTGTTAGTGTTCTTTCTTCTTGCACGTTCTTGGATGTTGGTGTGGCGTTATATTTAGGGAGGCAAGTACATGCTTACATGGTAAAGAATGAGGAGTTGAGTGTCTTCATGACGACCGCGTTGATTGCGTTTTATGGGAAGATGGGTTGTTTGGTATATGCTTCAAAGGTATTCGATGCAATGGTTATCAAGCAGGTTTGTGCTTGGAATGCTATGATTTCTTCCCTAGCTTTGAATGGTAGAGAGAAGCAGGCATTAATGATGTACGAGAAGATGAGAGCAAGGGGGCTGCAACCAAATGAGATTACATTCGTGGCAGTTCTATCAGCTTGTGCGCGTGCCAAGCTTGTTGATTTGGGGTTTAAATTGTTTGAAACAATGTCACATGAATTTGGACTTGTACCTAAGATGGAACATTATGGTTGTATGGTTGATCTCTTAGGGAGAGCTGGGCTACTGCAGGTAGCATACGACTTTATAAAAAAGATGCCTTTTGAAGCTGATGCCACTGTCTTGGGTGCGTTGATGGGTGCTTGTAGACTTCATGGAGCCATTGAGCTGGGAAATGAAGTAGCACAACTATTGCTCAAGTCGCAACCGAATCATTGTGGGCGATATGTGCAACTCTCAAGCATTTATGCTGGGGCAGAGAAGTGGGATCATGCTGCTGCCTTGAGAAAAGCAATGTTAGATGCTGGAATACACAAGGTTCCAGCCCACAGTTTTATCTAGTAGAGCTGATAACTGCAGCAGTTTATATTTGCTAAATTTTTTCCGATGAGCCTTGCTTGGTGGTGAAATCTTTGCTCATCAGAATCACCTTAAAGGATCCTGCATGTGGGTTTTGCACAGAGATTGAAGCACTGGTAAAGAAAGCCGAAGTCACAGCAGATAAAGTACATCCACTTTTGAGGTTGAATTTATCTTTGAGCTCAAGCTAACTTAGATTGACTGATCAAGGAAAAGATAGATTTTTGTGAAAATGCATGGCAAACATGGTTCCAAATCTGTTTGACGAGGTATCACTTTTTGTTTTCTACTTTTGTTTTCTCCCCCACCAAGCTTTGAAGTTGTGAAGCAGTTTGCTAATTAATTAATCTGAACAGTAATTAATCATGTTAACAACATTTAAAGGCTAGTGGTTCTGCTTGTTTTCTTCCTGAGTCAAGTGTCAAATCCCTATGGATTTCAATCACTAGCAATTCTATCACCAATTGTGTGTTTATGGCTATCTCAGTTTAGGCTTTGAACATTACTCCCAATACCAGTTTTTTGCAGGTATCATTATGCAAGTTGTTGTTTCAAGCTACTGTTTTCGGACAGGGGATTCTTAGTAGCTCAGTTGGTTGACTACCTGAGCTTTTACCTTGTTGGTGAGGGTTTGATTCCCGACCTTGTAATTCCCTCCCCCATTTTCCTCTCTCATCCCCAAATTAAACCAAAAAATAAAGTAAAATTGCTCTTTGGGACTGAGGCATAATTGTTGTATAATAGTGATATCTAGGTCAGTTTGTGCGCTGCTTGATTAATTAAACTAGTACCTTGTACTTTTCACTAGCACAAATATCGGGTAACTCTACCATCCGAGATTCGGGTAAATTTGACGAATTCATCTAGTGTCATCTCTGCTAAGATTCTAACCAATTTTTTCTGAGGTTATTTCTCCAACTTTTCAACTGCTTGACCAGCCCCATTGTGTTCGTTGCTTCAAGTTATTATATGTTGACCAATATCGATGAATACCTTTCTCATTTCAAAGTACGCTAGACACTGCAACTGTTTTAGGAATTTTAATATGCTTTATACTGTGATCTCAATTTCCTAACAAATTGTTTCATGTTTTACTAAGATCTTCTGCTTGCGCGTTGTACATGAACCTTAAAAATTTATTATCAACCAGAAGAGTTTCACCAATTCAATTGTATTTCTCTACATTTCCGCTGTAGGTACTTAAATGACATAAAACGCTATGAGCAACACAGATTTTAAGCACTATGGCTACCATTTTATCCAAAACATTTGTAGAATTTCATAATTCTACTATGTTAATAATGAGATAGAGCAACACAGATTTAAGCATTCAAATTTCGCTAATATATCTCATTATAAACATCGTAGCATTATGAAATTCTACAAATGGTTTCGATAAAATGGTAGCCATAGTGCTGTCTCAACTTATCACTGTGTTGGATGTCTCTCTTGCTCTTCTTCTTCTTCTTCTTCATGTCAAACAATATAGCATGAAATTGTATCTTACAATATATTAGTAAAAAGAAGAAGAAGCCAACCAGGAAATTTATGGATCACCAGTGAAGAAGGTTTGGATACTCTAAATGCACCAGCGAAAGTGATAATCTTTACATGGCTAGTCAAGACAACTTACAAAAGAGGGGCTTTCTGTGCGGAGGAGAATCTGATTATATCTCTTTTGGCATATGTTCTTCAATGTTTTGATCCTGAAGTGGGTCATTCCCAATTCACCTGCTGATCTGTTATTATGCTGGCATAAAAGGGCATAATATATAAACAGGCATTCAAACTTGGCATAAGCTAGCAAGTAAGCACTCCAACTTTGGGAGTGCACATATAGACACTTCAACTTGACACAAGTGTGTCTCGTGAATACCCAAGGCCTGACACAGGGTGTGGGTTGTTATCACATTTGAGCGTGTGAGATGCTTTTCCAACCCATTTGCAGTTGTCAGCCTCTGATTGGGTCACCAATTCGTGTTAGAACGTATGTAACTCACACATTAGACCTGGCAAAAATTTGTGTTCACGTGTGTTGCGTTTTTATTGAGGGGTGTGAATGGGAAATGGAAGATGCACCTTTTAGATTGCACCTGTCTATATCACCCTTCCTTTGTCTATAAATTTAGAGGCTTGGCCTCATTTTTCACAAATGAAATCAGACATGTAAAATCTGAAATCTCCCCCTCTTTTCTACATTGTTGCATTATTTTCTAAATAAACGTAAGTGTTAAGTGTGATTTGATCCGTTTGTTGAGTTCGCTGAAGTTCTGTGATTTGAAGTGCCGCTATCATAGAATAGCTATTCCATTCTATCATGGTAGGAATTAATCCGTATATCTTGGACAACAGTGATGGGATTAAATTCCTTAAGGACACATTGTGTGTTGGACTCGAAATTATTTTACGTTTTGTTTATTGAACTAACGTTTGTTTACTTTTCTGATATTGAACACAGTAATACTAACAATCTTAAAGAATTTAATTTTTATTTTTGTGTTCATCTCTTTATGTTGAGACGATGATTCTCGGTCTGCCATGGAATCAGAAAAATGAAAAGAACTTAGTCGGATGACAGTGTAGAATTCAACAATAGCGAAGTAGTCAGACTTGATGAGGGTTTCATCTGGAAATTTAGTACTGAATCTTATGATTGTGGAAAACATAAAGTTTAATCTATGAACCAAGTTTGATTGAAGCAATCATTTTGGTAGCAATCATTATGAATGTTCTCAAAGGTGCATCAATTGACAATGTGAAACTTCCACGAAGAATTCAAGTGGATGATCGATCAACTTTTGGAGCACATGCCTTAATGAAGTATTATAACGAAGAAATCTGAAATAAAATTTCTTATGCTTGTCAAGTCCAAAAAAGTAGGTTAAGGGAGCAAACATACACGCAGATATCTAGTCGGTATCATATTTTGGATATTGAAGTATAAAAGTTTGAAGCGGTGGAGTAAACTAAAAAGAAAGTGGCAACAAACTAAAACAGGTTCTATTATCTCTTACTCAACTTATAATGTTCTATTTTCTATCCTTTGTGATTTATGAATTCAATTTCTATAAATGCTTGAATAGATATTTATTAGAAGATGATCTCATATTTCTAGAATTATATGCATGATTAGGAATGGCAAGTATTTATGATTAATTTTGTTATTCCTTTAACCAAATTAGTATTTGGTATAAAATATACTAGCATGCATGAAACTATGTGACATTACTTTCAAGATTGTAAGATATCAATTAGACTTACAGTAATACTTGAAGTATTCTTGAGATCATGAATATAATATATATTAAGATGAACATATATGTGTTTGATTAGAGAAAGAGATCAAACTGTTTAAAGTGTTATAACGGCTTAGTTGGAAAACCATTTGGAAAGGGAATTAATTCTCGTAAAGTATTATATGGAGACTGAAATCTTCGTGATTTTTTTTACTCCTGTTTCGAGATCAAAATCTGCGTGATTTTTTACCCAATTAAAGTCCTTGTGACTTTCTATTCATTTGTCAGAAATTAAAGTCTAAGTGACTTTATACTCGTTTTGGAGATTAAAATCTTGGTAATTTTCTACTCAAATTTATTATTTTATTTGAAGATTAAAAACTTCATCGTTTATTAAGTTTGATTG